>JASCZI010181312.1:9471-23458 GCA_036250425.1 Stylosanthes scabra | reverse complement strand
TTTTTATATCCTACTAACTAACTAGAATTTAAATTAAAATCTAATCATATCCTAATCTAATCCTAATCTTATCTTATTCTAATCCTAATCTTATCTTCTATCTTTTCAAAACTTTATCTTCTTCTCTTTTGAGTCTTCAATCAATCATATCTTTGATCTTCCAATTAAGCCCTTGATTAATGAATGGAATTGAGACCTAACAACTTGGATTGGATTGGCAATTGAGAGATTTTGGACGTTCTTGAACTTTCAGCTCCCACGTATAGCGTGAACTACCCACGTATAACGTGGGAGTTCTACCAAATCTTGCTTCTTCATGCCTTGGTCCTCACGTATGACGTCCACCTCCACGTATAACGTGTGGATTCTGTCTCAAAATGGTTTCTTGGACGCTAATGGCCACGTACAACGTGAGGAGCTCACGTATTACGTGCAGCTTCTGTCTAAATTGCTCCATTTCTGTTTATTACTCACGTATGGCGTGAGAATTGGCGTTATACGTAGTGGCTACTGGAGCTCAATTCTTCAATAACTTAGTTTCTTTTCATCCCACTTTCTTCAATCTCTCTCGAATGGTCTTTAATCACCTAAAACTCTTAGTAAATCATCTAAAAACACAAACACAACTCAAAGAACATCAAGTTAGGCAACGCTAGAAATGCGTCCCCAGTGATAAAACCACAGCTACCCTTAGAAAGCGTTCCCGTAGATTATAAAAAGTGCTCCCGTAGTTGACAACCTACGGGATCGTTTTATAAGCGCTCCCCTTGCTACTTTAGGCAACGCTTAGAAAGAGATGCCAAAGAAAGTGATGCCTAATCTCCTAAATGATGGGCATACTTGCAAAGTGACCCCTATTCTATGAATAGGCTACCTTTTTTAAGCGTTGCCTATAAAAGGGTTGCCTTAGGGGGTAAATTCTTGTAGTGAGCATCTATAAATAGAGGAGCCTTCCACCATTTCCAGAGAACCCACTCCCACATTCTAGCTTAGTTTTTAGGGTTTTATTTTAGGTTTTATTGTCCATTCACTAGCCAAACTCTTTTATTTTATTTTATTGTCTGTTTATATTACTGTTACTCTGCCGAATTTCAATTTCAAACAATTTACTTTACCGTTATTCTGCCGATTTCAAACCGCGATATTTACATTTTACTGCCGTTACTCTGTCTGTTTATTTTCCTGCAAACTACGATTTTACATATTGTTATGCTACCCATTTATTTTCTCGCTTTTATGATTTCAAGTAGTGAGTAGAGTCCCATAGTGTCTCGGCTGTGGGGTGAAACGTGCAAATGACCTTAGCTGCGAGTCCCCCATAGGATTGGATGGGGAGGAATGGGGTTAAGTCCATTGCTGCTATTCGTACGCCCCTGCTAGCAAGGGTGGGGTCCCTGCGACACGGATTCACCACGGTGATCACGGGTATTCGAGCAGTGGGCCTGGTGACAGCAGGTTCCACGAGTTCTTTTGACAGCCAGATGTTGACTGCAGACTCCACCGTCGTGCCTCCAAAGGGTATTTGAGCAGTGGGCCTGGTGACAGCAGGTTCCACGAGTTCTTTTGGCACTAGGTTATTAACTGCAGACTCCACCGCCATACCTGCACCGCTAGTGAGTTTACTCCAGCAATGCGGATTTACTCGAATCCATCGTGGGATCAGTACCTCACAGTTGGTATGCCAAGGATATGTAGAAGATTAACTTCTCCACTCTACCCTAGGTGGTGTGTTCCTCCTATGTGACAGCTCATCCGACCTGGGACATAGGAGTGATCATAGGTGCACAGTATTTCAACCCACAATCGGTGCACTCTTTTATCATTATTGTCATTTACTTGCTTTATCTGCTTTTAATTGTGCTCTGTTTTCAAACCAACAATCAAATCAACTGCAACCAAACTCCGATAAAAAATAAGCTTTCTGTTTCCGCCTCCTAGGGAGAACAACCTGAGTCTCGTACTCGGTATTTTAAACTTGGTTGCACCCTTGTGACACCTTTACTAAACGCTAACCAGGAGCGAGTGATAAGGCCTTTTTCTGACAACGACAGGGCCCCGTCTCGAACTCAGTCACCAGTCTCTCAGTCCCTCCTAATTGGAGGTACTGAAAATACTAAAATTTTGGAGACTGAGACTGAAATTTTAGTTTCAGTCTCTGTCCAACAAGCAGAATACTGAGTCTCAATCTCCCAGTCTTAATCCCAGTAATCAGAACCAAACGCACCCTAAAAAGAAGATGTTAGTCTTTAGACTCCTTTACTGAATAGCTGAAATTTTAATTGTTCTCTCTCGCTCTTGCAAAACTGCATCTGAGATGTTAGTCTTTAGACTCCTTTACTAAATAGCTAAAATTTTCAGGTGAATTTAGTTGACTGGCTAAAGAAGATGGTTAGTAATAGAAATGCAAAGGGAGTGTTGGATTCGAAACTCCCTGAGAAACCGAATTCAAGGGCACTAAAAAGAACACTTATTGTAGCATTGCGCTGCATAGACTCAAAAGCACAAAAGCGGCCTAAAATGGGACGCATTATACACATGCTTGAAGATGAAGAATCCCCTTACAAAGAGGTTAGAGCTTTTCTGCTATGACCTCAGTATCATAATTGTTAATTAAATAGTTAGAAAATACTATGAATGGTTTTGGTTTTCTTTGATTCGAGATTAAGCGAGAATACCTTACTTTGCATCCCTTACGATTGATGTTCAAAACAGCAAGTATTTTTGTTTAGTCATCAATAAAGTTTATCTTGTGTCAGGATCGTAGAGCTAGAAGGGAATCAGGATACTCACCCAAGAATAAAGTAAACGACAATCTGATAAACACCGTTCCGACGGATACTTTCATAGCATTAATTGACAAATTATCCCTCTCTCACCACTTAAATACTAGCAAAATAGGCTTGTTTGCGTTTAATTTCTCATTAGGGCTTAACTTAGGAAAACATTCATTTTTGGCCTTAATTTGCTATATGTTCACTTACTTACTTAATTTCCATTCCATTCGATACCTTGATGTGTTTGTTCATCGGATTGGAGCAAACTTGGACTCTTTGGAAAGATGAATTCAATATCTACAACTCTCATGTTAAACACTTCATCTAGTTCTAAGTGATTCTATGAGAAATTCGCATCCAATGATCAATGCGCAGAAATTTCCTAATGTTGTCAATCCTGACCTCTTGTCAATAATTTAGGCATAACTTGAGCTATAGAGGTCCAAATGCCTTGTTTCTAACGCCATTAGAAAGCTAACATCCCGATCTTTGCAACGATATATAATAGTCCTATATGTGTACGCATATGGACTCGATGCGTATGCATCCAAGCAGGAGTGGCGCGCACGGCACGTTTCGTTACCTATGCGTATGCGTACGCATCCGAGCATGGACAGCAAGCAAAATGAAGGCCAAAAAGGGAATTTCAAGCCAAATGGAGTCCTATAAATAGAGGGGATGCTACCCCATTCTCCACACACCTTCTTCAACCCCTTTTTGGGGGTTCTAAAGCCTTGAGAGTTTTGGGGGGAACTTATGTTCTCTCATGTTCTCTTTTAGTTAAATCATTTTAGTTCTTAGGATTTCCGTTTTCTTGTATCCACACTAGCAAAACATTTTATTGCTTTTATTGTCTGTTTATTTTACTGTAACTCTGTTGAATTTTAGTTTTAATCAATTTAATTTACCTTTATTCTGTCGATTTCAAAACTGCGAAATTTACATTTTACTACCGTTACTCTGTCCGTTTACTTTTCTGCAAACTGTGATTTTACATACTGTTATGCTGCCAGTTTATTCTCCTGCTTTTATGATTTCTATAATTAGCGAGTAGAGTCCCATAGTGTATCGGCTGTGGGGTGAAATGTGCAAATGACCTTAGCTGTGAGTCTCCCATAGGATCAGATGGGGAGGAATGGGGTTAAGTCCATTACTACCCCTGCTAGCAAGGGTGAGGTCCCTGCGACACGGATTCACCACGGTGATCACGGGTATAAGAGCATTAGGACCTGGTGACAACAGGTTTCTAAAGAGTTCGTTTAGCCTTAGTTGTTGGATCACAGACTCCACCGCCATTCAATCAGAGCATTAAGGCCTGGTGACAGCAGGTTTCTAAAGAGGTCGTTCAATAACTAATTAGTTGGGTTGGATCACAGACTCCACCACCGTACCTGCACCGCTTGCGAGTTTACTCCAATAACGCGGATTTACTCGAATCCATTGTGGGATCAGTACCTCACAGTTGGTATGCCATTGATACATAGATGATTAACTTCTCCACTCTACGCTGGGTGGTGTGTTCCTCCTAGGTGAACGACCCGAGTCTCGTACTTGGTATTTTAAACTTTCTGTTTCCGCTTCCTAGGGAGAACGACCCGAGTCTCGTACTCTGTATTTTAAACTTGGTTGCACCCTGTGACACCTTTTCTAAACGGTGATAGGGCGAAGGAAAAGGCTTTCAACGACAGCCCCATCCTGAGCTCCGTCACAATCCGAAAGAGGAGGCAACTATTTCTGGTGAGGATTGTAGAACTGAAAGTGGGATGCAGGTCGATGAGACAATATGAAAATACCAAGAAGTGAAGTTGTATAGAATTTGCTTCCAGTCTCAATTGGCGACCGAAAAGATGTGGTAACCATCCCTCCCTAGTCCCTTTACAATATGTTGTGCAAACATGCCGAAATCAATTTACAACCGAGTTTTACATATATTGCTCTACTTTGTTTTTGGCCTTTTCACTCATCCTATACCCACAATACCCTTCACATGGGATCCGCTTCATGTACTTTGTGCAATGCTTATTTGTAGATGTGCTGTTAATTTAGTGCCAATCATCATGTAAATGTTAGCCATATTTTGCTTCATTCATTGAATAAAAAAGGTTGTAATGCTTCTCATGCTTGATCCAATTATGTATTTAAAAGTTTGCACCGTATTTTAGTACCCAACAGCTCATGTTGAGATATAAATATTGAATTGATGTGTTGTTTGTATTCATTCTTGTGACGTGAGTTGTTTACTTGAGTGTATTTGTTCAATGTAGTTAATTTGGAGTATGGTTAGTTAGCAAATTAGTTAAAATTTTGTTTTTGTAATTAGTGAATTATGCAATTAGTTAGCAACTATATAAGTAGATAGACTTGTAAGAATCAGTTAGGACTTTCAGTTTCATTTCTTTATCAATGAGAAGCATTTGTCATTATCCAATTTTCTCTCTGCTTTCACTACTGCTCTGCTAGCTTCTTTGATTGCTAGGTCATGAATTTGCACATGGTGCGGTAAGCGTGGAGAGCAAGAAGCTAGGTTAGAGAAGTTGAGAGAAGCTTCTTGATCCGCCCCCAATTTCTTTCCCTTTCTCAAAGTTCTCTTCTCCAATACTTCTATCCTCTATTTCTTCCTCTTCTCTGCGTTTCACACGAAAGAGATTGATAATATTCTGATTGCTTTTACCAAACCCTTTCACTGGTAAAAGCACAGTTTCCGATCAACGAATCAAAGAGAAGAAGCTCTGAATCTTTGCTGCACTCAGATTCATAAATTTCTAATGGCGGATCACAGATCTGGAAGTCAGGCTTCAGGAGATGGCTCTAACCTGAGTGGCACAATGCAACTTGATGTGAATGCGTTGGCACAACTCCTGAATCAACTCAATTCAAGATCCTACTAATACCTATTTCATTTATCCTGGGGATAATCCAGGTACTTCAATTGTACAAGTTACTCTTACTCCTAGTAATTACAGTACATGGAGTCGTGCAATGTTGAGAGCTATTAGGTCTAAGAACAAAATCAAATTTATCAATCGAACTCTTAAGAGACCAGAAGGGGGAGATGAAAATTTTGATGCATGGGAGAGATGCAACAATTATCTTGTTTCTTGGATTAATAGTTCCCTTAGCCCTGATATACTAGAGAATGTTGCTTGGAACAATGTTGCTGCTGATTTATGGGATGACCTAAAGCATAGGTACTACCAGGGGGACAGATTCAAAATTGCCGAGTTGCAAGAGGAATTGTTTGCTATCAAACAAGGGGATCTAAACATTACAACTTATTTCACCAAATTGAAATAGATTTGGGAGGAATTAAACAATTTTCGTCAAATTCCTGATTGTGTTAGCTACATTGAGAAGGGTTCATGTGGTTTAGCAAAGATCAGGGAATATAGAGATGAAGACCAAGTTACTAGGCTGTTGAGAAGCTTAAATGAGCCGTATTCCACCGTGAAATCACAAATCTTGTTGTTGTCTCCTCTACCTGATGTGAATATTGTATTCTCCATGTTGACCCAACAAGAGAGGCAGATAAATGGTTCTGACAGTGCCAAAATTTTGTTAAACTCAGTCCAGGCCAAGAATTCCACTCAACCATCAGTGAATTCAGGTGGTAGAAGCAAAGGTAAAGGCCTTGGTGGAAAAAATGGTAATGGAGGTAGAGGAAGGGGATCCAAGATGATGTGCTCCTACTGTGGTAAGCAAGGACACACTAAGGACATGTGCTATAAGAAGCATGGTTACCCCCCACAGATGAAGAGACAACAATACAATGCTGTCACAAATCAGCTATACATTGAAGAGAATAAAGAAGATTTCAGTGACCAGCAACCACAGTCCCTTTATCTTCAAGATGTAAGTGGAGTGCGCAATTCTAACTTTACTTTGGAGCAAAGATCAGCCTTGTTGGAACTAATCAAAGGAAAGGGTACTCAAGGTACTCAACAACCAATTCAAGGTGGTGGCCAAGCATTGGCTAATTCCATTCACACCTCCAACCAAGGTAAAACTGTTTCACTACAATTTAGTTACAAAACATTGAGTTTTGTGAAACCAAAATCTGCTACTTGGATCATTGATTCAGGGGCAACAGACGATGTAACTTTCAACTTAAAAAATTTCAAAAGTTTTCAAAAGATAGAACCTATCATTGTAAAAATGCCTAATGGAGCTGAATCAATGAGTGACATCATAGGTACTGTGATGTTCACTGACATGTTTTATCTACAAAAGGTATTGTATATACTAGATTTTGATTTCAAACTGGTTTCTGTATGAAAATTAACTTCACACCTTAGCTGCCACTTGCTAATTGATGACAAACACTGTGAGATACAGGCCGGGATCTGCTCACATTGAAGATGTTTGGAATTGCTAAGTGTGGAGATGGTCTCTATATATTGACTAATCAACCAAAATTCTTTCATTCATCTTTCACAACAAAGAACTCTTCACTAGCAGAAATCAATAATGTTAAAGCAGCATCTAGCATCAATAATATCTCATGCAATGCATATCATGAATAGGTTACCAAGCATCAATTTGAAAAATGAAATTCCCTTTACTATGTTGCATGGAACTCTAGCAGATATATCACATTTTAAGGTTTTTGGATATCTAGCATATGCAAATACTCTTGAACAATCTAGGACAAAACTAGATCCAAGAGCAAGAAAATCAATTTTTGTTGGATTCAAAGAAGGAATAAAAGGTTTTAGATTGCTCGACATCATAACTAAACAGATTTTCTTTTCAAGAAATGTACATTTCTTTGAAAACCAATTTCCTTTCTTCAAATCTGCATTTGCAAGTGACAGTGTTGCCAATTCCTTATTTCCTCAAACAGATTATGCACTAGTTTATGACTCTAATTTTGCATCTTTCACACCACAGACCACATCACACAATGCATCACCTTAACACTCATCATCTGATTTTGCATCTAATGATAATTCCCATCTACAACAACAGCATATGCATTCTGCTGCATCTCAAAACATACCACATGCATCCATTCAACATGATATTTCTGTTAGAAGATCTCTTAGAGACAGAAAACCTCCCGTTTACTTAAAAGATTATCATTGCATGATGAGTAACACTTCCCTTAGCAGTAAATCATCCAAGAATCTGTATCCCTTCTCTCATTGTTTGTCTTTTGAAAAATTAACACCCAAATACAAATATCTTTCTCTTGCTATTTTGGTCAATGCCGAACCTAGCTCCTATGAAGAGGCTATTGCTCATCAACCTTGCTGGAGAGAAGTGCTACAAGCAGAATAAAATGCTCTAAAGCAAAATTAGACTTGGAATCTCACTAAACTCCCAAAACGCAAGAAAGCTGTGGGTTGCAAGTGGGTATTTCGTGTGAAATTCAATCCTGACGGCACAATTGAGAGGCATAAGTCTAAGCTGGTTGCAAAAGGATTCACTCAGGTTCAGGGAGTGGATTATGGTGACACGTTTAGTCCGGTAGTCAAAATGACTACACTTAGAGTTGTTTTGCTATTGCTGCTGCAAAGGCTTGGCACTTGATTTAGACAAGGAAGTATTCATGAGACTCCCACTAGGATTGAATTCTCCCAAGCCAGGGCTGGTGTGCAAGTTGCAGAAGCCACTTTATGGCTTGAAACAAGCAAGCCGACAGTGGAATCTCAAACTGACACAGACCTTGATTGATGCCGGTTACAACAGGTGTGTTGATGATCACTCTTTGTTTCTCAAACGTAGAAGGCACGGTATTACTATCATTTTGGTATATGATGAAATCTGTTCTGATGGGTAATTTTATAGCATTAATCAACTAATTATCACCCTTTCATCACTTAAACACTAGCAAAATAGGTCTAATTGCACTTAGTAGTTCCTTAGGACTGTAATTGTAATTATCTGCTATTTCGTCCATTATTTACTGTGTTTTAAATTGTTTCCCGTTCAACACGATGCCTTGATATGTGTGCTTAAGTGTTTCAGGATTTAATAGGCAAAGTTCGGAGCGGAAGTGGCCGGAGAGAGCTAAAGGAACGAAAGGATCGCAACAAAACCTAGAAGGCCAAAGCTGGAGCCTATGCGTACGCATCAAGGAAGCCAATTGCTACACATCCTGGCCTTGGGCAGCACGCCTATTTGGCAGAACAGACACCTATGCGTACGCATTCAGAGCTTCTATGCATACGCATAGGTCAATTCCAGCATCTATAAATTGAGGAGCCTTTCACCATTTCAAAAGAGCCCACTTCCACATTTAGCATAGTTTTTAGGGTTCCATTCTAGGTTTATTGTCCATTCACTAGCCAAACTTTTTATTTTTATTGTTTGTTTGTTTATATTACTGTCATTCTGTCAAACTTCAGTTTTAATCAATTTACTTTACTGTTATTATGTCCGTTTATTTTCCTGTAAACTACGCTTTTTCATACTGTTATGCTGCCGATTTATTTTCATGCTTTTATGATTTCCGCAATTAGTGAGTAGAGTCCCATAGTGTATCGGCTATGGGGTGAAATGTGCAAATGACCTTAGCTGTGAGTCCCCTTAGGACCGGATGGGTAGGAACAGGTTAAACCCGTAATGCTATTCGTATGCCACAGATATGCGGAGGTTCCTCCTTGGTGACAACTCATCTGATCTGGGACGTAACAGTGATTATAGGGATGCACAGTATTTCAACCCACGGCCGGGATACTCATTTATTATCATTGTCATTTATCTACTTTTAAACTGCTTCAAACTGCGAACTGCTTTCAAACCAATTCAACTGCAACCAAACCCCGATAAAAAATAAACTCTTCTCTTTCGCTTCCTAGGCAGAACAACTTGAGTCCCATACTCGGTATTTTGGTTGCACCCCTGTGTCAATTTTTAAACGTTCCGACACCGCCTGCGAGGGATAAGGGCTTTGAACTACAACGTTTTTGGGATGTCACGTTTTTGGCGCCGTTGCCAGGGAAGCGGAATATTTGTTTATTTTTTATTGTCTGTGAATACTGTATTGTTTTGTTTTTCTTTTTTGCATTGTTATTTGTATGCTAAGGTCACATCCAGGTCCTGGTTCACTATTGTTTGATCCTGAAATCGAATGAACTTTACGCCGAGCTGAACTTGCGAGATTGGCATTAGATAACAATTCTTTTTTATCTTTCTGACGCGCCCGCTCAGGGCGGGGACTTTAGTTCGTTGTAGTTCAGAAAGCCCCTTATCCCTTGCGGACCGCGTCTGGAACATTTTAAAAGAGGTGTCACAAGGTGCAACCAAAATACCGAGTAGGACTCGGGTCGTTCTGCTTAGGAAGCGAAAGGGAAAGTCTGTTTTTGATTGGGGTTGGTTGCAGTTGAGTTTGTTTGAAAGTAGTTCGCAGGTTGAAAGCAGTTGAAAGTAATTAAAGGCAGTAAATAAGCAGATAATGAAAGGAGTGTCCCGGCCATGAGTTGAAATACGGTGCATCACTGTCATTGCTGCTATGTCCCGGATCGATTAGACACCCCCTAAGAGGAACGTCCGCTATATCCGATACCAACTAGCTGTGTGGCAAACGAACCCACAGTTCCGGGTTCAACTCACATTTGGAGCAAGTGTTGCTTGGAGTTCGTGTCTCAGCCCCTGGCTCCCAAGAGTAACCCGCTGTCACCGTTACAATCCTGCTGTCACCAGGACCTCTTGCGCGTGAGCGAAATATGGAGCCTCTGGTATATGCCCAGGGCTCACAAACTCTATAGGATCCCCGCTGTTACCGGATCAGACCTGCGGTCACCAGGTTCCCAAGCACTTGTACCATGTTGCGGTGGCGAACCTCGTACGGTCAAGGAATTGCCACTGTGCTAGCAGGGGTGTAGGGCATATAGCTTTACGGGACTCACCCGTTCCTCTAGCATGATCTTTATGGGGACTTGCAGCTCTGGTCATTTGCACATTTCACCTCACAGCCGAGACACTATAGGACTTTACTCACTAATTGCGAAAATCATAAAAGCGAGAAAATAAATTGGCAGCATAACAGTATGTAAAATCGCGGTTTGCAAGAAATAAAATGGATAGAATAACAGTAAAGTAAATTGATTGAAATTGAAATTTGACAGAGTAACAGTAAAATAAACAAACAAGTAATAAAAATAAAAAGTCTGGCTAGTGGATGGACAATAAACCTAAAATGGAACCCTAAAAACTAAGCTAAATGTGGAAGTGTGCTCTCCTTTAAATGGTGAAAGGCTCCTCTATTTATAGATGCTGGAATTGACCTATGCGTACACATGGAGGCTTCATATGCGTACGCATAGGTGCCGAGATCAGCAATTGGGCGTGCCGCCCACGCTTAGATGCGTACGCATGGCTCCATATAATGCGTACGCATAGGTTCCAGCAATGGCCTTTTAGATTTGTTGCGATCCTTTCGTTCCTTTCGCTCTCTCCGGCCACTTCTGCTCCGAACTCCGCCTGTTAAATCCTGAAACACTTAAGCGCACACATCAAGGCATCGTTCGGAACGAGAAACAGTTCAAAATACAGTAAATATTGGCCGAAATAGCAGATATTACAATTACAGCCCTAAGGAACTACTAAATGCAATTTAACCTATTTTGCTAGTGTTTAAGCGATGAAAGAGTGATAATTAATCAATTAAAGCAGTAAAATGAACCATCGAAACGAGTTTCATCACTTTCTGAATCTAGTTCCGACTCTGATACACAATCAAGTTCTTCTGTTTTAGCTACCCCTACCATAGCAGAACGACTAACTCTCAAACAATTGGGTGGTGCAAGCACAGCCTTCGACAACCACCCCAACAGATTTCCTGAACTCAACGCAAACTTTGAACTCAACTCCGGGTTGATAAACCTTCTGCCGAAATTCTGTGGCAGACCTGGTGAAGACCCCATCAAGCATATCAAGGACTTTGAGGTTATATGTGCCACCACCAGAAGGACCGATGGTGATGAGAATGCAGTAAAAGCCTTCGCTCTGCCTTTCTCTCTGGATGATAGGGCGAATGATTAGTATCACACCCTGCCTGTCAACGTAACTTCCGATTGGTTAACCTTCAAGAAGAGGTTCTTGGAAAAATACTTCCCGCCTTCCAAGACAAATGCCATCAGAAAGGAAATCTCTGGGATTGCACAACTTCACGGGGAAACTCTGCACGAGTACTATGAGTAGTTTAAGAAGTTGCTCGAATCGTGCCCCTATCACTCTATATCTGATTTCCTGCTCATTAACTACTTCTGCGAAGGATTGACTCCCACTAACAAGGCGATGATCGACGCTTCCAATGGGGGAGCCCTAATGAACAAGACGCCGGAGGAGGCATGGGAAATGATTGAGACAGTGGCTGATGCCAATCAGCACTTTAGCAGTAGAGCAAGGAGTAAAGGCATCTATGAGATAGCTCCCTCTAAATCCATAGTGCTAGCCAAATCCTTGGTTGATATCACGGCCATGTTAAAGGAAATTAAGGAAGGGCAGCAACCCCAACGTTGTTAAAACGTCAAACGGACAACTCCCGGCAGGAATCGATCAAATATTGTGGGATTTGCTCCTGCAATTCACACCACACAGATGAGTGTCCACAACTCCAGGAAAACAATGTGGTGGCATCAATCCACAACTTCTATAGTGCCACCGCAATACCATCCTACAACAAACAATACTATACGCAAGGGCGGAAAGACGAACAACCAAACCAATGGGGTCCACCTCAACGAAACCAACCAAGACAGCCCTACAACTACAATCAGCCGCAAAATAATCAGAACACCAGATATCAGCTCCCTCACAACCGTCAACAATACCCTCCAACAAGAAACCAACAGATGAGCCAAGATGAAATCCTCTAATTTCTCCAACGAGAAAATCAAGAAACAAAAGAAGTCAATAAACAAGCCATGATTCAATTGAACCAAATAACATAATTAATGCAAAAGATGATGAATCGACAAGTACAACCTCAGCATAAACCTCTACCAGCTATTCCTAGTCAACTCGGCTTATGGCGACAGCGGACCATCGGGAGTAGTAAGTGCCTGTGGGGTTCTTGTTTCCACGTGGGACAAGAACTAACATCGCGGCTTACGGTAGCGGCAAGGGGGCCTCCTGCCAGCGTCCCGGCTACCAACCTAGGTTTTAGTCAATGAAATGAGAAGGGAACCCCCATTTATTATGATTATGATGTGAGAGATCATTTACGATCGGGGCCGGGAAGAATGGTCCTCCGGGGAAGTACGAACGATGGTTGTCCGGGGCTAGTACCGGACCGATCGGGATTGGCTATTATAACCGACCGGATGAGCTCATCTTAGCCTGGAGGAAACTAGGCATACATTATTTGCATATTATGTGACATTGTATGGGTGTGCCTATTTGTTATACTTGTCTGATGCTAAATGTGTACTTGCTTACTTGAATTATCTGCTCTTCTTGTACATTTCTTGTGTGATGACCCTCGGGATTAGGTAGATATAAGAGTTAAGCATTGGGGCGCTTGTTCCGTACTGGGAACCCCATGAATTTGTGGTTCTCACTCCGTTGTTGTTGAAATATTTCAGATGCAGGTGGAGAATAGCTGTTCGGTCAGCCGGTTAGAGCTACGGGGAGCTTGTTTAGTTATCTAGTTGTCTACGATTGTGTAGTTAGAGTACCTTTGGTTGTAAGTGTAACCACGTATACAAGGGAAGGGATAATGTATTTTGGTGACAGTTGGGATTTGTGTAACTGGCCCTTATTCCTATACTGTGTATAGTTAACGCTGCGTTACTCTATGAGATATATTATTGATATATATGTACTTAAACTGGCTCCTCGTTATGTCCTTCTATTATTCTTTAGCATCTTGTCTTAGTTTATATCGCCTATCGAAAATGTAATTACCTTAAGTTCCACCGGCTCATACTTAAGCTGTGTGGTGGAAGCTTGGGGTGTTACAAGTTGTAACCATAAAGAGATAAGATTAGGATTAGATTAGGATTAGATTAGATTGTAATTTGAATTTAAATTTTAATTAGGATAGGTATAAGAAGTAACTTCACCACTAGGGTTAAAAACTTCAGCATAGACGTTTTTCATAATTCTTAGATCTAGTTTTCATTATGCAAGGCTAAACTACTCCATTGTTAAGGGTGAGGAGCTCTGTTCACCCATCATGAGGTAGTCTTTTGTACATTCAATTATCAATTCAATGAGGTATATTTAGTTATCTTCTGTGCATGATTTAATTTTCCATTCTTCATCCC
>JASCZI010181311.1:128583-144024 GCA_036250425.1 Stylosanthes scabra | reverse complement strand
TTTTTTTCTTTCCCCCCCCCCCCCCCCAATTCCACTCTCTAAGTGAGCAAATAAGCCACTTGTGTTCAGTTTCCATTTTCATTTTCAGTGTTTTCAGTTTTCAAAATTTTGTGAAATCAGACAGGATTTTATTATTTTCATTATTCTTTCCTTTTCCTTCACAGAATCTTGAAAATCGACAGAAAATGAAAATGTAAACTAAAAGCACCTTAAATGATTTGGAGAAAAATGTGAACTTTAGGAGGGAATTTGTAATTTACAAAACACAACATAATCATTAAGAGGCCAAAAGAAGATTTGCAGAAAAAGGACTGAAATGAACTGCAAAATGTTGTATTGACAACATGGATACTTAGCGAGAGATATTAGATAGTTTAGTATCCACATAGTTTGCATAAGAAGTTAAGAACCAAGAAGGTGTAAAAGGAGAACAATACCTCATGGTCAAGCAACAGATTTTCTGGTTTGATATCCCTATGAATAACATGCTTCTCATGACAATATGCCAATGCCTTTGTGAGACTCAAAATATACTAAAATTTTCAGAAAAACCAGAAGTTAGAGTCAGCGTAATATGACAGACTTGCTTCAACAAGTAGAATGATGTTAAGCATAAAGCATAACAATTTCAGCCAAGACAACTTTCAAATAGTTTTCTAACCCAGATTCATTTGATTTCTCTTAGTTTTGCTATTTACACACCATTTTTATACCAGTCACACAGATGATACACATTGGTCTCTACACAGTGTATGCATATTAGATAATCACACAAGAGTGCAATTCACAATCACCACAAAATGGAATCAGTTACCCTCTAGGAACACCACATATTGCACCTTGATAAAATTATCTTTTTCCTTTCTATATGTAGTTCCATATTTCACAGCATGTAAGTGCAATTGCTTTACTTGCAGAGTTGCAATCATTAATGTCACACACAAACACACATTCTCACAGTAAGGAAGAATTACCGTGGCTGCTTGCATCTCAGTAAGGTGGCCTCTTTTTCTAAGCTCCTTGTAGAGCTCACCATTGTGAGCATATTCAAGAATCAAGAAAACACGCTCTGCATCATGAAACCACCCATATAGTCGTAGAATGTTCGGGTGTTGAAGGTTGGATTGTATTTCCATCTCCCTCCCTAGTTGATGATTAAGTCTGTACTTCTCAATTTGTTCCTTGAATATAATCTTCAATGCAACTACATATTTGCTCTAAAAAATCAATAAATCAAATCAACCCAATTGAACATTATTGTCAAAGTATTTAACTCATACAATATTATGACTAGTTCAAAATGTATTATATCTTATATGATTGAACTATACAAAACACTTCAAATATCATATCAATTTAATCTCTCTTTTTTCCTTTACGATTAAAACTTGAGCATCCATATACAATTACACATTCCACTCATAACAACCAAACAGAAAAATTAAGAAAATAAATAATAGAGAGAGACCTTGACTTCTCTGGCGACGTAGACTCTGCCGAACTTTCCTCTACCAAGAGGTTTTCCGATCTCAAAGTCTTTGAGGGACCATCGCCGCTGCAAATTATCTTCTTTCATTGTTTTTTTAACTTTTCCTACTTAAAATTGAGACATGGAGATACATGTGTCACTATAATAAAATAAGAGAACTTATATAAAATATAATAAAATAATAAAATATTCTGATATAAACTTAAGAATCTCACTCAAATTAAGAATACATCAATCAAACTCTTATAATCTCATCCAAATGCAATGTGTGCTCGCACATTAGAGATTACTCTTCTTACCCTTCCTTTCCATGCATGTGTGCTAGCACGTTAGAGGTGTTCCACCAGAGTGCTTACATGGGATAATCTTGTTAGTTTTGTCTTTCATTTCACTGTTAATCAATTTAAACAATTCACAGTTAACAGTGATGATATTGAGACACAAAACTAATATCAATTGACACATATTCTTTGTGTAAAGGATAAGTGACCAGTTCAGCAAGTAACCAAGTGTGTATTCACTTGCAGTTAGGAATTAGTTGAGAGATAAGTTATTCTCTCTATCTCTCAGTTAGTTACTTTAATGTGTGTTAGTTAGTCTTGTATTTCTATATAAATAGTACTATGTATATTGTTATGGTAACTAAGTCATCGAATAAACAAAAGTCATTCATTCATTTCTCTCTCTCTTGAAGCCTTTCATGATTCTCTGCTGCTACTGCAACATGAGCGCTTCTCTTTGTCTTTCTTTCATTCTTTCTTCTTGATTTCTGTTCAGTTTATCATAGAGCTCTCACATGGTATTCAGAGCATAATTTTTTAGCAAGCATGGCTCTCTTTCTTTCTTCATCGAACAAGAAAGAAACCTTAACAAGAAACCTCAACAAGAACAAGAAACCTCAACAAGGAATAGCTATGGCACATCTTGTTCAAACACCTTTTCAAGAAAATGTTGCTGGCAGAGGAAATGGAGGAAGAAGAGGAAGAGGGGGAGGAACAGGAAGAGGAGGCAGATTCAACAATTATCCTAGACCACAGTGTCAACTCTGTGGCAGAATTGGACACAGTTCAGACATGCTACTATCGTTATGATCCTCATTTTCAAAGCCCAGCTCCATCTTCCTCGCAGTCGATTCCATATGGAAACACTTATCGTCCTCCTCCTTTAACAAATTTTCATCAACCAAAGGCATACATGACCTCAACCTCCAATGCAAGTGATGCATGGTATCCTGATTCAGGAGCTACACACCATGTCACAGCTGAGCATTCCAACATTCTTCAATCCACCGATTCCAACAATGACCCTGAACAAGTCTATATGGGTAATGGACAGGGAGTAAATTTTGAATCAAGGCTTTTCTTTTTTACATGATAGAGCAAAAAATTTATGTTTCAAATTAACTAATCTGTTGCATGTTCCCTCTATTAGTCAAAATTTGCTTAGTGTATCCACTTTTGCCAAGGATAATCATGTCTTTTTTTTAATTCTGGCCTGATGATTGTTTTGTCCGTGACCAGGTTACCAAGTGTCATCTCCTCCAAGGCAAAGCTAAAGGAGGAATATATTCTTTTGATAATCTTGAGATTCCAAGAAATATACCTGATAATATGTTGAGATCAGTTTGTAATCATTCTAAAGCTGCTAGGCCTATGAATCCTAGTTGTAATTTGAGTAATTCTGCTGCTGCTCAAAACCTAAGATCTTGTGATGTTTCTAACATGTATTCTGCTCAGTCTAAGAGGATAAATCCCAACAATCTTGTAAATAAAGCTACTTCAAATGTCTCTGAAATAAATAAGAATGATATTGAATTGATTCTCATATTGTCAATGCTTCTATTTCCTCTCATATGCCTTCTAATACTGTTGTTGATGATTCTGCTATGCCTACTTTTCATAATCATGTCTTTATTGCTAAAACTAATCTCTCAACTAATTCCTAACTGCAAGTGAATACACACTTTGGACACAAGGAAAGGCAGAATTTATTGCCAAGTTTACTATCATTGAAATAAGAAGCTAGCTATTGCAAAAAAGTCATTTAATAAATTAGCTTGTTTATTTTTAAGGGAAAACAAGAGAAAAAAGTTTTCCCAGCTAATATGATAAGTTTTCTGGCCAAAATAATAGCTTGCTGGATTTCTAGGCTTTTTTACTAACCTTAGGTTACATATGGAGTGGTAGTAATGAGAGGAATGGAACAATAGTCCAACGAAATTTGATGAGGTCCATTGTTTGGATTAATAATATATGATGGAATGAAAAGGCTGGTAATGAAATAGATTTCACCCTGTTTCAATAAAAACGAATGAAGTCTTCATAATAAAAAATTGGAGTGGAATTTAATCTCTGTGTTTCACAATTTTACCTTAATATCTGTATGAACATTTAAAAGGCAACCTCACAAACTCTTTTGTTCTAATTGAATTAAATGATGGGAATTTCTTTTTCTATTATTCAAAGCAACTAAACGCAGCAAGCAAGCCAGCAACTAAACAAAGAACTAACAACTCAGTAAGACAACAAATAAATGAGTAAGCAAAATACTCAGAAAGGGGAGGAAGCAAAATACCTGTGACAGCGGTGACGGCGAACGGACGGCAAAGGCAGTGACCAGAATCGTGGTGGTTGGACGGCGAAGGCAGCGGTAGTGAGAAAGAGAGAACGGCTGTGGTTGAACGCGACGGCCGGCGCAGACGAGAACCACCACGACAGAGAACGGCGACGGCGGTTGGCTACGTTGGGTTTCTGGGGATGTGGAGGTTCTGCGGAGAGGAAGAGTGTGAGGGCTCGACGCTCCCTGTTTTGATTTAGAATACCTTTTTTAAATTATTTGATCATTATTATAATTGAATTTTAATATTGTAGGATAATTCCATGTTGCCACAATCATTCACTATGCATCATATCCATCAAGTGCCATATCGAGTTATGGCGTGGGATCCGAAGGCTTTAATTTTTTGCAGCATCTTTGTAAAACAATGATTAATGGCAAGGTTCTGAAAACCGGACAGGTTATCAAATCGCTCGAGCTACCGATTAGAGGTTTTTAAGGTTTAACCGGTTCGATCGGAGTTGAACTGGAATTAACCATTTTATAATAAAATAATATATAAATATAAAATAAAAATAAAGACATAAAATAAAATTATATCATGACATAAACTTTAAAAATGTCTTCCAAATTTAAAATATTAGATTAACAAAAGTGTTATAATCTCGCTCAAATACAACACAAAGCCAATTAACAAAGTAAATATCCAAATAACAAAAACCAACATCAACATCAACAACAACAATAATAATATTCAATATCAACAAGGCAGTAACAACTTATGAATGTGCAGAGGCCAACAACTTAGGAAGTGATTTTGTTTCTGACTTGATTTTTCAAATGAGAAGGTCCCATCTATTGCAAGAAAAATCACATGGACTCACTCAGGAAGCTCTAGACTGTTAACATGTTCAAGACTTTAGCAGCAGGGATGCAGGTCAAGATTGCAGCACATGTCTTTTATAGTGATTTTATCTTGTCTTGTAATTTACTAATTATGCAGTTTTCCTTGCTCCCATCATATCCATACTGCAGTTTTTGTTACGAAAAAAAAAAAAAAAAAACGTAGGAATAATCTAGTCTAGCTGTAAAATCTTGCAGAAATGAGACAAGTATCAACAAGTAAGGATTAAGTTTATATATCAACAATTTATGAATGACTATGGTGGAAGTCACTCATCATATGAGTCATGATTGAAATTAGTCAAGCCATATATAATAATCACTACAAATTTGACTCAGCTAATCTTAATCAACAAACAAATCAAGCAGGATCACATTCAAATCAGAATCAGGATCAACAAATCAATTTTATTTAAAACAAAAAAAAAAGAAGCAGCAAGCATGAGTACCTAATGTAACAGGGCACGGTGATGGCCACTTTCTGGAACAGGGGCGGCGACGGAGGGGGCGATGCGGAGGAGCGTGGACGGCCACTTGGTGACGGAGACCTTCTTGAACAGGACGACGCGACGAATATGAGATGCGGCAGAGATGGAGCTGTTTCGGCGGCGATGGAGTTGCTTCCTGGTTCCAGTGTTCGACGGCGACAAGGGGGTTTAGGGTTTCACCAATTTAGGGTTCGTGCCGTTTGAATGAGAGAGTGAGAGCACAGGGACGAGGCTACGCCGGCGGCGATGGAGATGCGGCAGCGATGGAGATGAGTTAGGTGCTGTCTAGGGTTCTAGGGTTCCAGCCATGAGATAAGAGAGTGTGAGGTTAGAGAGCTTCTGAGTTCCGACTAGAGCTCGAGCTATTTGGGGTTTTTTTTTTTTTTTTTTGAATTTTTAAAACTTGAAACGACGTGGGATAGGGTTTTTTTGTGAAAACCGGCCGGATCCGGTCGGACCAACCGCACAGAAACCGGCCGGTTCACCGGTTCGCAGGCGGTTTACAGACTAGCGGTTCCAGGTGGTAAACCGAGCCGTTTTCTTGAACAGTTCACGGTTGATCCGGTTGAACCGGACGGTCCGAACCGGTTTTCAAAACTATGATTAATGGCATGGCGCTTCTTCATTAAGGTTTTGTATAATTTGTTTCTAATAATAAGTTATCTTAATTTTCCCCTTCATTTTTTATATTTACATATTATATTTCTATGTTGAAATTTTAATCCCTATTTACTTCCTCTGTTGCGCTAAACATATTGTCATAGTAGTTTCTTTTTTTATGCAAAAAAAAAAAAAAAGCAAAATCAGAAGAAAAAAAAAAACCTAATCTAAGACATGCTACAACAATATCATTATTATTATATTGTCATTATTATTGTTGTTATTATCAATTGTTATTATTATTATCATTATCCGTGCATATTTTTTTATTGTAATTCATATGTAATTTTTTTATTATTGTTATTATTTTTTCTTATGCATCTATTTTTCAATGATATTTATGTTGATCAAGATATATTGGACATATTATGTTACAATTAAAGAATAAGATTTTCATAAACAAAAATAATTGTTGATTTGTAATATTTTGTATTTATATTTATAACCAATTTTGATTGAAGAAGTGGTTTGAAAGAAAAAAAGCATCGATGATGGTATTGGATAAAAGAATATTTGAAGCTGAGTTTTGTTGTAAAAAAAAAAAGATTGGAAAGCATTGGATGAAACTAAAGTATGAAGAAATATCCATCATAAAAGTAATTGAATTGTTTTAGGATTTTTTAGGTTATTAATTAGTATAAATAATTGTTTTATGTTCGTTTTCTAATAAATAGTAATTTTTATTTTCCGTTATTATGTATTTTTTATTTTATGGAATAAATTATGTATACTTTTTAATTTGTTTTATTCCTTTGGATCTTGTATCATATTACAATAAAATTATAGGAAAAAGAGGTGTCAAACAAAAATGTGGGAAAAAATTAATTAAGAACATAGGATTTTAATTTTTATAAAATTGTGAATTAGGTTAAATAAAAGTTTTTAATTTTTTTATTTATGAAATTTTGTCTTTTACATCATTCTTTGCTAAGAGTATAATCCTTAACATTAACTCAAACATTTTAGTGTTAATTCATTCGATAAATAAATTTGATTTGATATATTTAAAACTTAAGAATATGATTATTAGTAAAATAAATGAAATTGTGTTGCGGAAATGAGTAGACTCTTGTGGTAAATTTACAGGTATTCAATCAAATAAATAAATTAAATATATTAGTATATACATCATTAACTCAAACATCTTAGTGTTAATCCATTCCGTAAAAATATTTTCGGTGTATTTTAGGAAAGTTTTTTAATTAAATTAAACATAAATCAGCATTTATAACATATTTTTTTTGACATGATTGAGAACAAGTTATTCTATTATTAATACATAATTGAAACAATTAGTATATACATCATTAAATATATTTCTTATATTAACACATGATTGAGAATAAAATCATTCTATTAATAGTTATAGCATTTTTTTTCGATCATTACACACTCACCGGTAACTCAACAGGGGGTGAGAGGATCCAACGGATCAAAGTTCTTAGAAGACATACAAAAATTAAAAAACAAAACAAAGTAAATACAAAGTTAAGTCTGCAAACTATAGTATCCAATGCTTTCTTTGAACAGCTGTAGCTTCTCTTGTTTTTGTACTCCTTTGAATCCATTCATGAAACCATTGATTATGAACCACCACCACTTTGCTTATCGCTTCTTCAGAAGATGTACATTTATCCCGGAATATCTTCTCATTCCTTATGTTCCACACAGACCAAACAACAGCAAAAAAACAGATTGCCCAGCTTTAAAGCCTCTTTTTACTTATCCTCAATGCCATCCAGGATTCAAAGCACTCTTTAGTGTTTCTTGGCCAAGACCAACCAACACCCCACCAACTCAGCACATCCCACCACAACTTGGTTGCAACACAACAGTCAAAAAACAAATGATACACAGTCTCATCATCAATTCCACAAAGTACACATTTAGACAATTGTTGATCTAAAATGTTACACCTAACCAGTTTTTCACGTGTGTTAAGCTTTTCTAAAATCACAAACCAAGTCAACAATTCAACTCTAGGGGGCACTAAGCTCTTCCATAGCGTTTTAGAAAATCTGTACATATTCCCATCACCTTCCTGCTCCATATCTTTGTAGAATACCTATAATAGTGACTTGACTGAGAATTGTCTATCAGGCGTATGTTTCCAGCATAATCTGTCTTCATTACCACTGCGTACTCCCACACGGGATAAGATCATCAATAATTCATTCAAGCTCTCCTCCTCCCACCCTCTCAATGATCTCCTCCAAGCAAATGATCACACCCAAGCCACCCCGTTCCACAACCCACAATACTTTATTGTACATGTTTTTTCATTTGATAAGGCATATAATCGCGGGAACTTTTCTTTCAAAGCCCCCTCCCTCAACCAGCACTCTTCCCAGAATTTGATATTACCACCATCTCCCACAACCAACTCCATCCCTGTTTTAAACAGCCCTAACATATTCAAGTTTCTATAACATATCCCTAGGATATCACTCCAAACACTCCCATTATTCGTTTCACAACTCTCTTGACACACTAGGTACCCCTCCCTCATATTATTACAAGACATTACAACCTTCTTCCACAAAGGGCATTCCTCCATATCATACCTCCACCATCATTTGAACAACAAGGCATATTCTTCAATTCTAAGTCTCCTACACCCAACCCACCTAAATGTTTTGGTCTTTGGATGATTTCCCACTTCACATACGCCATCCCCCTACTCCCATCTACTTTACCCCAAAAGAACCTGATTTGGAGTGACACAATTTTTTTCACTACCCTTTTCGGTATCCTAAACAGACTCATATAATACATCGGTAGACTATTTAACACAGATTTTATCAACACCAGTATACCAGCTTTAGATAAGAGTTTACCTTTCCATGACTTCAAGATGTCCTCCACTTTTTGAATGACTGGCTTCCAAGTTTCTACTCTCTTCGGGTTAGCTCCAAGGGGGACGCCAAGATATTTGATCGGTAAGGAAACAGTTCTACAGTTCAACAGCTTACACACCTTCTTCGTGGCCCTTTCCTCACAATTCAGCCCAATTACCGTTGATTTCTGGAAATTAATCTTCAAGTCAGACCCAAGCTCAAAGCCTTTAAGCATTCTTTTGTAATTTCTAATCGTGCCAATGTCACATGGGCAGAAAAGAATGGTATCGTCGGAAAACTGTAGATGTGTGAGTTCCACAGAATCTCACCCAATACAAAGTGGCTTAATTATGTTTAAGCTACGGAGTTTCCCAAGAAGGCAGTTCAATACCTCCCCCACCAACACAAAGAGAAAGGGGGAAATTGGGTCACCTTGTCGTATCCCACGTTGAAGATCGAAAGGCTTTGTCGGAATGCCATTAATAAGGATAGACATTGAAGCAGATAAGCAGCACCTCACCCAACTACGCCATTTCTCACCAAATCCCATTCTAGTAAGTACCAGCTCAATGAATTGCCATCTAACCCTATCATACGGCTTCTGAAAATCCAACTTTATTAACCATGCAACCTGTTTCTTTCTCTTGAGCCAGTGAACAACTTCACAAGCAATTAGCGCCCCATCATGTATTTTGCGACCACTCACAAATGCGGTTTGAACTTCCCCAATCAGATTCGGCAAAACCACTCTCAATCTAGTAGCCAGCATCTTCGCAAAGACTTTGTAAAGGCAGCCCAACATACTAATTAGGCGAAAGTCTTTTAAGTCAGTTGAGCCATCCTCCTTGAGGGCCAACGCAACTCAAGTCAGGTTTGACTCCTTGGGTAACTCAGCCATGTCAAAGAAGCTAAGAACAGTTGTGCATAAATTTTCTCCCACTACATCCCACATCTTCCTAATGAATTTGAAGTTGAATCCATCAGGCCCAGGAGCTCTAGAGGGCTCACAATCCCAGACAGCAGCCTTAATTTCCTCAAATGTTGGGCGCCTCTCCAACCATATCTGATCTTCACTAGAAATCTTCCTCAGTAGTGACTCTTTAATTTTGACCCTCAAGAAATTATCTTCTGTGTAGAGTTTTTTAAAGAAATTTCTTACCTCCTTCAAGATTTTATTTCTGCCTCTATAGCTTCTTCCTTCAATCTTCATTACTTCAATCATCTTTCTCCTTTTCCTTGTTTTCGCAATGCCATGGAAGAAACGCGTGTTTCTATCCATTTGATTTGCAAACTTCGATCTGGACATTTGTTTCCAGTAGGAGGCTTTCCTTTCATACTATCTTTCTGCGAGTACTCTCAAGGCTCTACCTCTAGCAATTGTACAATCAGTAGCTCTATGAAACCCCGACTTTCTGCTTTTCCCGTTTCTGACAGAAACGAGCGATTGTCTGTAAGTATATGTTTCTGGATGCTTGATGGCGTGTTTATGGGTCTTGTATACCCTAGCCATGGTTGTTGTGGGATTCGTTCACAATGAATACTTGTTTTGGTGATTTTCTGTTTTTAGTGACAGTACGCTGCTTGGCGACGGTTCAACCGTTTCGGCCGCTTTTAGAACGAACGGAGGATATTAAGGAAAATATCTCTGACGGAAATTTATAATTTCCTAGCTAAGCTCGAGTTGATAGCTCAAGGGTGGCGAAATTCATAGTGTGAACTATGAATTTCGAACCGTTTTAGCGACGCTTGTTTCCGTCGCGAAACGCCCGATCGTAATTTCGGTAAAACGAAAGATACGACGGAATTGTAAAATTATAGCACGATGCTATAATATGTCTTTGGACCTCAGTCGCCCCGTAAATTTGAGACGCAAAGCCAAGAATGCCCTAGAAACATTTTATGACACCTTCTAGTTTTTCTCTCTCTTGCTTTTTGCTTTTTGAAACACCTTTTTGAAAAGGCTCATCTCTCATTG
The DNA here is from genome assembly GCA_036250425.1 of Stylosanthes scabra. Lineage (NCBI taxonomy): Eukaryota > Viridiplantae > Streptophyta > Magnoliopsida > Fabales > Fabaceae > Stylosanthes > Stylosanthes scabra. The sequence continues at coordinate 133,116 of JASCZI010181311.1, read as the reverse complement.
GTTGCATGGCTTAGGAATATGCAAAAGCTTCTCATTTATTCTTTATATACCACCTTTATTCATATTATATTATTTCTTTTACCACCTTTATATTATTATATCATTTTATTTTACCATTACCCCACAAAATTTACTACACCCTTCATAACAAAAATATAACAAAAATGAGATGCTCACTCTCTCCCCCCATGACCGTAGCCCTCTCTCTCGTTTCTCACTCTCATATTCAATTTTACTCATTCACTTAACCACACTTAACTTCATTTACCATTCACTTAATCTTTCATCCAAAAATCCTACCAAAAACACCACCAAAAATTCTCTAACCTCTCTCTACAAAATTCTAACCTCTCTCTCTCTTGTCATTCATTCCATTTCAGATTTTACTTCATAAAAACACCAAAAACACTTTCTCTCTCTTGCCTATTAAGATCAAACACACCTTGTTCATATGAACATGATGAACATCAAAGTCTAGTTTCTCATACAAACACCATCATATCATACATCATTCTTCTCCTCTTATCACCCTCTTCACGAATATCATCTTAGAATCATCAAAACAAGTCTCCTCTATTTCTTCCTCTTTGGCCGAGAGCACCACCACCAACATCCTCGAAGATTTTTGTCATCATCAAGCTAGCTCTTTTCATCTCTCCTTGTCTGTGGCTTCATCACTCCTTCTACCTTCATTTTCGTTGGCTTTAGTAGAAGGTAAGTGCAAGACTAACCTAGTTCATGATCCTAGAGGACCCGTACTCACATAAAGCCTCTATCTTTGTCATATATTTTTGTTTAGGGCTCAAGCTTAAAGATCCTAGATGGCCGTGACTACTAAGGGCTTGTGGTGTCTATTCTTTGGCTATTACAAGAGATCTACAAGAGGTAAGGGAGTTAGGGTCCTTAGATTTTGTTTTCGGTCATATATGTGCTTGAAAATGACTCATATGCTAAAAGGCTCGGTAAAGACTAAAGCTTTAAAATGAATATTTGATGCTATGCTTGAAAGCTTGAAGCTTTGCTTGAAAACATGAATGCTATGCTTGCTTGAGTGCTTGATATATGATGATGCATTGCTATGCTTGATTGCTTGATATATTTGTGCTTATGCTTGCCAAAAGTGGCTTAAAATGCCTTAAGGCCAATCGACCATGTGCTTGATGAATGAGTAATGATGATAAAAAATTGTGCTTGCTATATTTGTGCTAAATGGCCGAGGGTTTCCTCAAGTTTGTGCAAAAATGTAATATCTAAAAGATTTACTAAAATATATAATAAATAAGTTCTAAAAGATTAATAACTTAAAGTGAAAATCAATGTGTTTTAAAGCTATGGGTAAAATGGTAATTAAATGTGTTTTATAAAATTTCCAGAATTAAAGTATTTCAATAAATATGTTTTAAAATGGTTTTAACCTCGGAAGTAAAAAGAAATAAGCTTTAAAGTGGCTTAGAGTATTTTTACTAGTTTTGGGGTAAAAATGGTAAAAGTGTCATTTAATAAAATTTGTTTCCAAAACTGTTTTTATGGGGGTTTAATATGTGTCTAATGAACGTAAATATAAAATTTCATCTTAAGATAATAAAGTTACCTTAGGCAAATAAATTAATTACCTAGACTAGTTAGTAACCGAACCGGGTACAAGGGGTCCAAGGGCAGTTTCATCATTTCAAAAACATCTTTTGTTAAAACTTTTTTTACTGGAGATAGAGGGAAGTGTGAGTGACAAAATGCAACTGGTTTGACCTTCATAGGCTTTGAAACGAAAAAGTTATAAATATTTTCGTAAACTAGTGCATTTCGGTTTTTAAAGAAAAATGGTAAGGGCAGAATTGTCATTTAATTTAATATATGGCAAAACTATTTTTACAGTGGGTAGACATAAGTGTTAAAAGATAATTGGCTTTGGTTTGAGTCGAAAAGGATTTAAAATGGATTTTCTATGCGAGTTTTAGTAAACTAGTGTTATTTCGGTTTTTCAAAAAAATAACACGATGGTAAAAATGGGATTTAAATCAAGTGCCTTGATTCTGGAATTTCTCTAAAGAAATACATTTTATGAATATAAAATGAGATGTTGAAATACATATAATAAGCTAAATAAAACATCCAAGGAGAACGGTTAGTTTTGAAACTAGCCAATAATAAAAATGATGATAATTATAGTGAGAAGCTAATGAGAATTAATGAGGATAATAATGTTAATGAAAGTGATAATAATTAATAAAAGATAATGGCTTATAAAATAAACAATAATTATAGGCAACCATGTGAATTATGCAACCAAGCTTAACCAAGTACTACTAACTCACGCGCCCCTCATTTAATATTAGGATTTGTTATTTCCGCTTTTTTGAAAAACGTAATCCCTGATTTATAGTGCATTTTGTTTTTTGCTTATCATGCGTTATTAGGAAGGTTTTATTCACCGCCATTTTTTCTCATTTTCATCATCCTAATTCTCTCATTTTCATTTTCGTTGTTCCTGATTTGATATGTGTATGGATGCTTTCAATTCATCAAATTCGTTTGATTAGGAGGAAGAAGGAGAAGGAGAAGAAGAAGATGATGATTATGATGATGATGATGATGAAGAGGAGGATGGTAATATCATTGTCAGTAGAGAAGAAGAAGAAGAAGATGGAGTACATTTGAGTGGTAACTTTCTACTTTCATTCAAATCCGTTTTAACTTTCATTCAAAATCTGTTTATGTTTTATATGAAATTTTGTTTCTGTTTTATATGAAAATTTCGTTTCTGTTTTCGTGACCCAAAGTCACGCCTGGGCGTAAACAAGACCACGCCTAGGCGTGGCACCAAATTAGTTTTTGTTTTCTTTTCAATTCCGTTTCTGCTTTTCTTTCAAATCTGTTTCTGTTTTCGTGAAAATTCAATTCAGTTTTTATATGAAATTTCGTTTCTATTTTATATGAAATTTCGTTTCTGTTTTATATGAAAATTCTGTTTCTGTTTTCGTAACCCAAAGTCACGCCTGGGCGTAAACAAGACCACGCCTAGGCGTGGCACCAAATTCGTTTCTGTTTTCTTTTCAATTCTGTTTTTGTTTTTCTTGCAAATCCGTCTCTATTTTCATGAAAATTCAATTCAGTTTTTATATGAAATTCCATTTCTATTTAATATGAAATTTCGTTTATGTTTTATATGAAAATTCTGTTTCTATTTTTTCATGAACATCCAATTCAGTTTTTGATTATCATCATCAACAACAGCAGCGATAACAACATGAACAACCGCAACAACAACGTAATAGTGGAGAAGAAGAAGAAGAAGAGGAGGAGGAGGATGATGATGATGATGATGATGATGATGATGAGGATTACGAAAATGGTGGTGGTAGCAATGATGGCGACGGCGGCGGCAGCGGCGACGACGACAACATCGTAGTAGTAGGGAGAAAGAGGAAAAGGAGGGGGAGGAGGATGAGGAGGGGGAGGAGTTGTTGCTGAGAATTTGGGAGAGAAGTGCGTGTGTGTTGAATGGGGAGGAGAGCGCGTGATTTCACGCTATTTTGGTGAGAGTGGATTAAAAATACTTGGTTGAGCTTGGTTGGTGAAATTGCTTGGAAGTGTAATATTATAAATATGTTTTGGAGAAAGTATATTTATAGTATCTATAATATGAAAAAGGCTTTTGAAACTAATAACATATGTAAATAAGTATATATATGATGAGAGAAGAATGAAAGACTTATTTTGAGTATAATAAGTATCTTATTATAAAAGTAAAGCTAAAAGTATTTTGATATGATAATAAGCTAAGTGCTAAAGAATGATAAATATACTTGAACAAGATATATTTATATATTTATATAGTTATTAAGAAAAGCCTTTGAAAAGAGTCTAAAGAGATATATGAACATAAGTTACTAAGAATATAAGCTAAGTGCAAACATTATAAGTTAATAAAAGCTACGAAGAAGATATCCATAAGCTGTTGATCACTTAGCTATGATAGGCTCTCATAATTGAATCATATGGAACTAAGAAGTAAAAACTTCAAGAGAATAGTAGAGCTTTTTGCAGAAATACGCTACATAATAAGAAAGCCCCAAACTTGAGAGAGTAAACCTAGATGTGACGGTTGACACCGGTTTGGCTTGATCGACCATAGTATGGGCTGAGGCGATCAAACCGGGTTTCTTTCTTGGGGACGGATTATGACATAATCCGGTTCGTTCCCTTGAAACGGATTGGTCTGGCAACCAACCAAGTATCGGTCCTATCAGACTTGTGTCACTGTCGGACCGGTCGGTTCAACTAAGTCATGTAGACCGAAGGCTAATCCGGCTACAGAATGCTATTTCGGCTAACGGTTCAATAGAATGAACCGGTAAACGCTAAAGGCTATGCTTTGTCGAGAGGCTGAAGCTAAAGCTAAAGCAATGCTAATGCAAGGGTTGGGTGTCGTCCTGCTTGACTATGTGATAAAAGCTACAAGGGCTGGGTGTTGTCCCGCTTGTCTGAGAACTAAGCTTGAAAGGCTAGCTACCTGAAAGGCTGTAACGATCATCT
>JASCZI010181311.1:108866-123550 GCA_036250425.1 Stylosanthes scabra | reverse complement strand
TATTAGTTTCTATACATTATGCTGGTCAAATAAGAAAAGACCAAGAGGGGAATGATGTTTTTAGTTGCCATCAACCAATATTTGTTTGTTGGCCAAATACAGAGATAGATTTGCAACAGCTTAAAGATTTTATTCTGCGCTGCATTGGGCAAGAGCACAGAAAACGAGTCCAAAAAGTTTACTACAGATATCCGCACGTAGTGGATGGGACCTTTCACTTCAAAAGGTATTTTCATAAATAAATTCATAATGTTGTTGCGTTGGTTATTTGTGGATGAATTTTTTGTAATAGGTTTGTGTTGAATTTATTTTTGCAGATTTTGTCTATGTTACGATAGAGACGTTGCACTAATCCGTGGCTGGCATTTACATTTTGGGACAGTTCCCCTGTTGGAGTTATATGCTGTTCTAATCGATGAGGGGAATGACTCGGAGGCTGACTCACAATCTGGTGGGGGAGTGGCAAGAAATATAAGGCGGTCAATGCTGGATCTGAACAGGATGCCCGAGGGTAGTAGCGAGGGTTCTATCCCATTTACAGATCAACTAGTAGCGGATGTGGTCGATAGTCATGATGAATCTGTGATTGGAGATCCAACCACCCATCCGTATCTGCTTAATCATGATTCTGATGATGATGGAGTAGATAATGAGCCAGAGGATGTCCCCCAAGAGGAGGAAGACGGCGACGAAGAAGATGAAGAAGCTAAAGAGGAGGTGCAAGGGGTAAATTATTTCGGACAGACGCAACCCGCATATGCACAGCCGGAGCTGAGGCGACCATATGATCATCCAGCACATTTCAGGACACTTAACTTGGGCGCAATGGATATATGGTCTCATGGGTTTCAAGGTGGTCCTGATGATGATCCAGTAGATGTTCGCCTGTTAATCTGGCGAACTTGGTGCAGAATTCACTTTTTGCAACCAAGTTTCTGCACCAAGTTCGCCCCACTATGAGGAGAACCTCCTTTTTTTTCCCTAGTCTGCCAATCAGTTGGGCGAACATGCTGCAGGCGCAAAAAAAAAGATGGTTTCTGGTAAATAAACACTGAATGATTTTTTTTGGAAATAAAAATTTGTTTTATTTTATTTCAGAAAGTTTTCCCAAAATAGAGAGATGGAGAGAGAGAAGGAAGGAGGGCGAGAGAGCGGGTAGGAGGAGGGACATATGGAGAAAGAGGGAGAAGGAGAGGAAAAAAGAGATGATGGGAACAACTGACGAAAATATAGAAGGGGAAATAAGGACAGAGTGAGATAGGGAAAGAGAGAGAAAGAACGAGGGGGAGAAAAAGAGAAAGATAGAAGGAGAGGGATAAAGATATAGGGAGAGTGGGTGTTAGAGAGAGAGAGGGAGCGTGGGAGAGAGGGAGAGAAGGAGATAGAGACAGATAAGGAGGGACGTAAATAGATAGGGAAAGAGAGACAAAGAAGTAAGATAGAGAAAGAAAGAGGGAGGGAAAAAAGAGATAGGAAGAGAGATAGATATGGAAAAAGATAGAGAGAGGAGGAAAGCGATGGAGAGAGAAGAGAGATATGGAAAGAGAGAGGAGCGGGGCAGAGAGAGATAAGGAAAAAGGGGGAAAAGAGACAGATAGGGAAAAACATAGAGAGAGAGAGGGGAAGAGCGAGGGAAAAAGAAGAGAGATACGGAAAGAGAGAAGGATTGGAGGTGAGAAAGAGAGAGAACAAGGGTGAGAGAAAGAAATGGAGAAAGATTGCGAGAGAGGGAGACGAGTTAGAGAGAAAGAGAGAAGAAGGAGGGAGAGGGAGACAAAGGGAGGGAGAGAAAGAGAGAGAAAGAAAAAGAGGCGAAGAGGGGTGGAAGAAATAGAGAGCGGGGGAGAGAGAGCGAAAGAGGGTGGGAGAAGAAAAATAAGCAAGGGCGAGAGAAAGAAATTAAATTAAAATTAGAGAGAGGGGAGAGAAAGAGAGATGGAGGGAGGTAGGGGAAGAGGGGGGATTAAGGGAAAGAAGGAAGCAAGGGAGAGAAAGATGGAGAGAGAGCGAAAAAGGTAAAGGGAGAGAGGGGTGAGGAAATAAAGAGAAAGAAGATAAGATCGAGGGTGAGGGAAAGAAATGAAGCGAGAGTGAGAGAAAGAGAGAAAGAGGAGGAAGAAGAGAGAGGGGGAGGGACCGAGGGAGAGATAGAAGGAGAGAGGGGGAGAGAGATATATAGGGGAAAGAGGGAAAGGGAAAGAGAGAGATAGGGGTAGAGAGAGGATGGAAATGCTTGGTTGAACTTTGTTGTGCAAAATAAGTGTATGTGTAATATTAGTGATTTTTTAATTATTGATATCAAAAAATGTGGATATTAATGACACTATTAAAGCAATACATATTATTCAAATAACAAATTAAAAGGTAAACAATATTTTTTAAAATTTTCAAAATTAATTCTTTAAAAAAATAGAAAAATGGGTGATCAATCCTTACCTTTCAAGTATAAAAATGGTACACATAACATAACTAAAATATTAAAATATTGATAAATGAATAAATTCAGAGAGTGAATAATATATTTTTATATATTATAATAATTATCAACTTAAAATTAATAGAAAAAGCGGATGAACAAGCACTGTAGTATATATTGTAGTATATATAATGGCGTTGCAACTGATTTGGTGTCCAACTTTTTATTCTATCATTTGCCCCTACTAACATTAAGCCCAACTAATAGCTATAGTAGATTATCTTTGGACTATTAAGTAATTAACTACTTTTTTGTAACTGCCAACACACTAATTCAACTCACTAAAGCAAATTATAACCGCTTAGAATTTTAATGACCTTTGTCTAAACTTCCATTTTCTCACTTCCTTCTTCTTAGTGGATCTTCTCCTTCACTTTTGTTGCCAACTTCACATTTTAATCCATGTCTCCTTCCATTTTAGTTTCTACTTTTTTTTTTTAATATTTTTCTTTTTGTCATTTTTTTTATGTTGGCTACCATTTCTATTAAATTATAAGTTTAATAAGAAAAATAAATCCAAATCAAATATTATTCCATTGAACCAGCAAATAGTAAAATGCATTTATCTCTGTAAAAATTTATCCTAGAGTTTTTTATTTTTTTAAACAAAGTGAAAAAACTGACCTAAAAATAACAGACAATTTTTTTTTAAAAAAAAAATATACAAACAATTAAACATAGAAACGGTGAAAGCACCTTAAATATTTTTTGAATCTGTTCTATATATTATTGATTTTTTTTAACAGAGAAGTTCTTATTTTCTTCTTTTACTTTGATTTCTTTGCATGATGGTTCAATAGAATTTATAGAGTACACAATATAATTATCTCCATAATCAAAGTTTTTTGGTAAATTTTCTTTTATTTTATGTTTTTGTATCAATCAATTTCATAACTTATTGTAGTTGCTTTTTGCGGTTTTTTATTTTTTTGTTTTAGAAGTACATTGTAAATCGAACAACTTGATTTTTCCATATAATTATTAATTACAATGTTTGTTTTTTTATATTGTGAAAAGATTCTAACAATTAAATATTTAGTTTTTCAACTCTTCATGAAAAGTTATTTAATAGATATTGATAAATTATCAAAGTGACATGGGTAAACATTTTCATCAATGAATTGTGAGAAAACAAAATAAAGACAATGAATATGTTTATACAAAAATTAAAAATAATTATCAAGAGAAAAAACTTATTTTATTGAAGTTGCAAAACAAGACTTATAATAAGCATGCATCATGAAGCATATAAGAAAGCTTTGCAACTTCAATTCATTGATATTCAATAGAGAGATATTTTGTTAATGCTATATTATATTATATAAAATAATCAACGTCTTATGCCTACTAAATATTATGCTAATAAATAAATATCTTTCAGTCATAAAAAAATATCTTTTATTTTTAAATTTTAATTTAATATTAAAAAAATTTAGAAAATTGCTTTAAGAGAACTCTCTCTTTCTATTTTCTTATAACGTTTTTTTCCTCAATTTTTTTAATTTGTCTTAAATTTCTTCTTAGTTTTCTTTGTTTATTTTGTAAGAAAGAAAATAATTTTTAAAAATGAAATGAAAACTACTTTTTATATTCAATAAGCAAATATGTGTCTTATTTGTCTTATTATATGCCTTTTAATAAATATTTTATTAGAGCAATTTTATTATTTTATGATTTTATAAAAAATAATTATTCTAATTATAGATTAATAATATTTTATAAACGCAATTTTATTATTTTTATCTCGATAGATATCTATTTATTGCTTATTGTGTATTGTTTTATATTTTAGTATTTTTAATGTGTTTTCCTTTAGTTTTATTTCCAAACACAATAATGATAGACAAAATGTAACAACAACAACAAAATTATTAAACGGTGAATAATATATTTCTAAAAATTTTAAAATAATAGAAAAGCAGTTGATAGTATATATTAAGTGAATAATATATTTTTAAAAATTATAATAATTACCACTTTAAAATTAATAGAAAAGCGGCTGAAATTAGTTTTCTATTTTTCTAATATTAAGTTAAAATTTACTTATAAAAATTATGGAATTAATTTTTTAAAAATAATAGGAAAAATGTTGAATATGTTGCATAAGCAAACTTGTAGTAAATATGTTCTTAAATTTCAAATTAATTTTCGTAATTGAAAATAGAAAAGCCATAAAATATTAAAGAGATAAATAATATTTAAATTACAAATTGAACAAGTGATATTCTTAAAAATTTTAAAATTAATTCTTTAAAATATTTGAATAAAATTCAATTTCTTTGTAAATAAATAACATATATTTAATACGATGTTTACTTTTTAAAATAAAAAGATATTATGATCATTATTAGTTTTTAAACTATATATCCTATTTATGTCGCTTCTTCTTTTTCTTCTTCCTCCTCTTTCTCATCATTATTCTTTTCCATAAACTCATGCTGCTTCTTCCGACGATGATGACGACAACGAGGAGGAGGACAAGAAAGAGGAGGAAGAGAACAATGACGATGGCAACAGAGGAGGATCCGTTTCTTTCTATTTTCGTGACAATTCAGTTTTTTATATGAAAATCCGTTTCTATTTTCATAAAATCCAATTCAATTTTTATATGAAAATTCTATTTATTTTTCATGAAAATTTGTTTCTATTTTTTATGAAAATCCGCAACACAACGATGAACAGAAGAAAATGAGGAAGACGAGGATGAGGAGGAGGAAAATGAAGAGGTATAGGAAGAGGAGGAGGAGGAAGATGAAGATGACGACAACAACGATGGCAGTGGCAGCGACGAAAACGATCACTACAAGATACGTCTTTTTTACCGATGGCCTGACCGTCGGTGATAATCCGTCAGCAACTATTTCATCGGTATAATTATTTAATTATACCAACGGCTTGCCCATCGGTAATATGGTCATTGTCTTTAAGATATTTAATATTATTACCGACGGCCTAGTTTCTTTTGGCAGTCGGCTAGGCCGTCGGTAAATATAATTAAATTAAAAATATATCCCCAATATTACCGACGGCTTAGCCGTCGGTATAACTAGCGTCGGCATTAATCGAATCTTTTCATAAATTTATATGATCAAATATTCTTTTAAACCTGTATTGAGATTCTAATCAAACAACAGAATTCTGAATGTAAAAATATAATTCGATAATGCTATAATGAAATTAAACATAACCCGTAAATACAACAACGTAGTAGTATAATAGTCAAACATAAACTAAATGTGTCTAGAACAAAAACTAAATGTCTCAAACATAATCAGGATCATCCTGGGACTGTGGGGATCTGGTGGACTACTTTGGCTGTGGTGGGGGATCCTGGGATCGAGCCGGCGGAGGTGGCGGCGGCGGCAAATCTGGCATCCCACTCGCAGACGAGCCACTCCGTATCTGCGACAGGTAGCTATACATGTCGGAGTAGGCCTTCCTAAGATCAGAGACCTCCTGCGACTGTGCCTGCACGGTGGACTCTAGGCTCCGAACCTTCTGTGCATTTGTCTCCGCCTGCTGTGAAAGCTCCCTGTTCAGCAGGACCACCTGCTCTCTGAGATCGGGAGGACCAGTCACGGTGTCGTCGTCGTCAGGATCACCAAAAAGCAACAAATACTTATGCAAAGGAACCACTCCCTTGCCATAGATCCTACCCTTCTTGCGGCTGCCTGCAAACTGTGCCCACAAGGCGTCCTCGTCGATGGGTGGGGGCTCTGGACCTCCTGCGTCGATGATTACCTGACGCTCTGCCTGTCGCTTCTTCAACTCCTCATCGTAGGCAACCTGAAATTAATTGTGATTAGTACAACTCATGAACGTTAAATAGTAGAATATAAATGAATGAATAATTACAAAGTAGACTACTTACACCAACGTCATGCGAGCGTCTGTCGACCCAATCCTGATCCTCCTTTCGAGTGTGGGTCCTCGCAAAAACCTCACTCTGTGTCGGTTTTCGCCCCAACTCCAACGCCTGTACACGACAACATTTAGCATAGAAACGTAACTATAATAAAAATAATAACATTAACAATGTACCATCCGCTCTCTCGCGGCCTCGTATGTGGTGGATCCCCCAGTGTGCAGTGATCCACCCATCTCGGACGTCGGTTTCTCTTGTTCGTTTGCTTGAGCTTCATGTAGTCCTCCTGCCTCCACTGTCCATAACCGTATGATTATCCTTATGATTATCCTTAATTCTCTCACTGTTGATCCATCCTAGCCTTATGATTATCCTTAGTTCTCTCACTGTCCATAACCGTATGAATAACGTTGTCAAACACGTTCTTCTCAATGTGCATCACGTCAAGACAATCACGAACATGTAGTTCCTTCTAATAAGGTAAGTCCCAAAATATGCTTCTTTTGGTCCAGTTATGTTCAACTCCGTAACCTGGAAATTGTACTTGACGCCCTGTGTCAACTATCCTCGGATAATCCCTAACCCTGTAATATGTCTCCTCCCCGCTCAATCTCACTGGTGGCTCGTCATGGTCTTCACTGTTCTTTCTAAACTTGGTCCGGTTGCGCCTGTAAGGGTGACCTTGTGGCAAGAAACATCTGTGGCAGTCAAACCAGCTCTTTTTTCTCCCATACCTCAGCTGGAAAACCTTTGTATCTTCCATACAGATAGGGCATGAGAGTTTGCCTTAAGTCATCCAACCAGACAACATACCATAGGCAGGGAAATCGTTTATAGTCCACATCAAAGCTGCTCTAAGATTAAAATTGGTCTTTGTAAAGACATCATACGTTAGAACCCGCTCACTCCATAGAATATTCAATTCATCTACTAACGGTTGAAGGTACACATCTATCTTGGATTTGGGGTTATCTGGACCGGGAATGACACACGTCAGAAACCGATAAGGATCTTTCATGCACAATTCAGGAGGAAGATTGTAAGGAGTAACAATGACGGGCCAACATGAATAGGGAATGCTGAAATTAGAATTCGGAGCAAACCCATCAGAGCAAAGACCTAGTCTAACGTTCCTAGGGTCGGCTGAAAAAGTAGGGTGTTTTAGATCAAATTGCTTCCATTGAAGACCGTGAGAAGGGTGTGTTATCACATCATCCTCTCTATGGTTATCATAATGCCACCTCATGTGAGGAGCCGAGCTCATTGAAGCAAACTAGGTCACCTTAATTACGAGAGTGCTCCATAATTACGAGATACCCTTTTCTCCTACATTTGAAATAATATTACCAACTTAGGCCACCTTAATTAAAGTGTTAACCATTATTTCATTTTTTTAAAAAAAATTTCGAATGAATTTTCCCTAATTATGTTTCTAAACTACATTGCCAGAAAGGTTTATACTCAAATAAAATAATATTTCAATCAACATACAATTTGCAATTACGTTGTTTAAACCTAGCCGTTCTATCCACCTTATTCCCCACAACAAATACAGAGCAAACACAAACAATCTCCGCAGCAAACAAACCGGAAGGATCTCTACGCCCCCGCACAAATTCATTCTCCTCTCTCATTCTACAATTCTATCCTAGGTGGTCAAGTCTCTATCCTAAAATTCAATAAATTTTTCGATTTAATTATTACGGTTACCGAATAATTTAATCACAATTCCAATTTAAAAGTGCCCAATAATGCTACCTAAAGTGAATAGGTTACCAACCGTAGTGTCAGGATAAATATGGGCAACGCCTAAACTGCAAAAACTCGGACGATCCCCACCCACCAGCGGCACCAGCAGCAACCTCAACAAGCTCTGTCCCTGGAATTAAAAAAAAAATCACCAAACACATTACGTACAAAAATAGGGCATCGAAAGGCATTAAAAAAATGCACAAAAACGGAAAACTAAATCGATTAAATGAAAGAGGGACTTACCCCTAGTACAATGGCGGTGACGGAACTCCGAACGAAGGTCGGAGGAGGGAGAAATCGAGGAAAGAGAGTGAGAGTGCGGTGGAGAGAGAGAGAGAGTGGCGTTTCAGTTATGGGGAAGAAGGAGGGCTCGACGCAGTTTTGTGAAAAACTTGAGTATTACCGACGGCCAAGCCGTCAGTAGGCTCCGTGTTTTTTAAAAACGACGACAACAAAACGCAGCATTTCATTAATTAATATTACCGACGGCTAAACCGTCGGTAAATATATCATTCGTGCGATTTTTAAAATTTTGGCCGTTACTAATACCGACGGCTTAGCCGTCTGCAGGGACGGATTCAAGGGGGGGCGAGTAGTGGCCTCCCCCCAGAAATTTGAGACAATTCTATAACAAATGAGATGAGCAGAAAATTAAAATAGGTTGAATGTCAAAGCGGTGGATCACTATATGTTTTTACATCAGCTCCTGTGTTCGAATCTTGCTTGACTCCCTCACTCTCTTTCTTTTTACTTTTATATATATATATATATATATTTATTTTACAACATTCCTCTCATTATTTCTACTACCTATTCATATTTCTTTTTATTTTACCACATCTACATCTAATATATATTATATATAAACAAATTATTTTTATAGCAATTTCTATTTGGATGTTGTAAGAAAATATTTATATTAGTACATAAAAACTAAATTATTTTTATATTAATTGTGTTTGATGTTATTAAAATTACACACGGCTTAGACGTTGGTAAGCCGTCGGTAATATTAGACGACTCCTTTAATATTCAGTCGCCAACATAGCCGACGGTCTAGCCGTTGGTATGTACCGACGGCATGGCCGTCGGTAATATTATCCCGTCATGGTGCAAAATTATTTATATTATTACCGACGGTCAACCGACGGCGACGGCAATCAGCGCCTATTTTATCCAAAATCTTCCTTCAATATCACCGACGGCTATGATAATAGTACCGACGGCCATGCCATCGGTAGGGGCCGCGTGTTGGTGGCCATCGGTAATGACCGTCGATACAACATGGTAGCGACAACAACGACGATGACAACTGTGTCAGCAACGCAACAGGAAGAAGAATGAGGAGGAGGAGGCGGTGCTGTAGCAGAAACGAGAGAAGAAGAACGCGTGTGTTTTCACGTTCTTCTTTACGTGAGAATGGTTATTTTTTGTTGGGTTGAGCTTAGTTGGTGAAGTTACTTGGATGTGTAGCATTACCGAATTTAAAATTAATTCTTTAAAAACAATTTAAAAAAAAGATAAACATAAAATAACGAAAATATTGAAGCGATGAATATTAATCAAATAATAAAATAAAAGAATAAATAATATATTTCTAAATATTATATTAATTAATACTTTAAAATTAATAGAAAAAGTGGCTGAACAGGCACGATGGTGCCTGTGAAGCCGATAGTATTTTATAAACGCAATTTTATTATTTTTATCTCGATAGATATCTATTTATTGCTTATTGTGTATTGTTTTATATTTTAGTATTTTAAATGTGTTTTCCTTTAGTTTTATTTCCAAACACAATAATGATAGACAAAATGTAACAACAACAACAAAATTATTAAACCGTGAATAATATATTTCTAAAAATTTAAAAATAATAGAAAAGCAGTTGATAGTATATATTAAGTGAATAATATATTTTTAAAAATTATAATAATTATCACTTTAAAATTAATAAAAAGCGGCTGAAATTAGTTTTTTATTTTTTTTAAATATTAAGTTAAAATTTACTTATAAAAATTATGGAATTAATTTTTTAAAAATAATAGGAAAAATGTTGAATATGTTGATCCAGATCTAATAGCATAGCATAAGCAAACATTTTAGTAAATATGTTCTTAAATTTCAAATTAATTTTCCTAATTGAAAATAGAAAAGCCATAAAATATTAAAGAGATGAATAATATTTAAATAACAAATTGAACAAATGATATTCTTAAAAATTTTAAAATTAATTCTTTAAAATATTTGAATAAAATTCAATTTCTTCGTAAATAAATAACATATATTTAATACGATGTTTACTTTTAAAAATAAAAAGATATTATGATCATTATTAGTTTTTAAATTATTTATGCTATTTATGTCGCTTCTTTTTTTTCTTCTTCCTCCTCTTTCTCATCATTATTCTTTTCCATAAACTCCTGCTGCCTCTTCCGACGATGATGACGACAACGAGGAGGAGGACAAGAAAGAGAAGGAAGAGAACAATGACGATGGCAACAGAGGAGGATCCGTCTCTTTCTGTTTTCGTGACAATTCAATTTTTTATATGAAAATTCTTTTCTATTTTCATAAAAATCCAATTTAATTTTTATATGAAAATTCTATTTGGTGAGAGTGAGAGAAATGAGATTAATGGAAGAACAGAATCCTGAAATAGATGGAAGGTATATTCAATTATTCATATGGCTTAACCAGTGAGAAGTATATGGTGCTATCGGAGATTTGCGAGCATGGATGTGACTCCATATTTTCTCGCTTTATTTCTTATTCGGACAGTCTTCGTCCATGCATAATTGGTGTCAAAAGTTTGCTCTCTTATATATCTAGGGAAGAACCCTCCGAATTTGGCTCAACAAGGATCACATAAACGCTTGCTTTTGAGTTCTTTTTTTGTTTGTTTGGACAATTCTAATATGAAGAGGAATTTGGATGAATAGAATGAAGAGTGAGTGAATAAAATTTTTTAAAAATAACATGACACATTATCCAAGATAAAATCTATTTATTCATGTGAGTGAATCTTCATCTCTTCATCATTGTATCTCTTCACCATATTATTATTTAGTTCCATGTAAAAACGGTGATGGTGATAAATTGATGATGTTGATAAATGATTTTTGAATAAACTAGTGTATGTACTCGGGAAATGTTACAAACGAACAACAATGCTACATCTACACTTCTTTTTGGTGTACACCTCTATCCAAGTTCCAAACGAACATGTTTTTATATATACAACGAGCATGATTTTATAGTTGACATGAACAGGTTTTAAAACCTGTTCGTTTGCTTTTAAAAACATGTTCGTTCTAGTAGTAATATTCTGTTCGTGCATGAACAGATTTTTATATATAGAACGAACATGTTTTATAGTTGACACGAACGGGTTAAAAACCGGTTCGTTTGCTTTTAAAAACATGTTCGTTCTAGTAGTAAAAACATGTTCGTTGGGACTTGGATGGAGGTGTACACCAAAACACCAAGATTAATTGTAAAACAAATAACTTATATAATTAATTAAATTTTTAAATAATCATATAATAAATACAGATATATATTTCCATTAACATATTAATATGAGTTATTTTTCTAAATAATGATTGGAAAAGATAATCATATAATAAATACAGATATATATTTTCCAATAATTAATCATTAATTTTAACAAATCTTATCATTTGATAAATAATATACTTTCCAAAATAAAGTTTAGAATATAGTCGTATGAAAACTAACACCAGAATGTATTACATCAGCATGTCTAACTACTATACTTTCGTAATCATTATATAATATGAATGATTTTTGTGATTAATTATTTTCTTAAATAATAATTCTATAAATATTGGTTTATATTTTAATTAATATAATTAATATAAATTACCTTACTAAAATCTATTAATATATCTATTAATATATTAAAAGAATGTTGCGACAGCCTATTTGACAGACACGTAGATGCCTATTATCGTGACAAGTGGTGCGTCGATAATGTGCCAAGTGTCTATTACTACTGCTTCAATGTGAGATCAATTTTGAATAATTAGTTTTAAATAGTTTCCTTGATTGAGCAATATTATTTTAAAAATTTTCCGAAATTATTTTATAATGTTAATTACGACTTTAAAATCTTCTATACGTAGAGTATGATATTTGGAATTAAAAATCAAATAAGTACCTTCCAAAATTAAAGTTGATTTCTTTCTTAAATAAATCAAAGTATTTATTCAAAGTCCAAAAAAAAAAAATCAAAGTATTTATTGAAGTTTATAAGATCAAATAAGTATAATATTATGAATTCAAAATCAAATAAGTACCTTCCAAAAGTTCATCATATAAAATAATAATTTGATTTAATGACATTGATTCAATCATTAAAATGAAAGAAAATATTCCTATCTTAATTTAATGCTCACCATGTTCTATATAAATGTTAGAAATCCATTATTATACACCTTTTACTTGAGATTCTACTCGCAAGTTATATCAAAATTTATCTTTTTTGGTGAGCGAAAATCAAATGGCTCTTGCAACTGATTTTCTTCAAGATGTTGGTCCTAAGAAGCTTGGTTGGTGCTTCAACGTATACTTGATTCAGTTGTGGGAAGAGCCCGATAAGAATAACGAGGAAAAGATCAATAGTATTGATATCCAAGATATTAAGGTTGTTATTTTTATTTGATATTATATTATTGTGATATAATTATGTCGACTTGAAAAGTTTAAATGTTGTAGATTAATATTAATTTTATTTATAAATATTGCAACCAGGGCACTCGAGTGCAGGGATCGATTCCAGATTCTTTGTTTAAGCAGTGGAGGGGGTAAACTTGAAGAATTTAAAATGTATACCACTAGTAATTTCATAGTGGCAGACACTAGACTAATGATGCTTGCCACGACATGTAAATGGATCATAACATTCTGCAAGAAAACAACCGTTAACTGTGTAGAAGTCCCACTTTTTGAACCGCGTCCATTTATTATGAAGGCTATACCAGAATTATTACATGCTGAATCCGTCGATCCATATGATTTTTTGGTTAGTTGAACTCTATGTTTTCTGAAGGCGAAATGCACTCATTTGGTTTGACACGATAATAAAGTCTTTTAAATTAATAATGATATAATTTGTGAATTCACACAAACATCGTCGATGAAGTTGTGGGGAAACAAGAGCCAAGAGAAGTTTTGACGAGCAAAGGAATAAAGACAAAGCGAATGGCCGTTACCATCAAGGATATTGAGTAAGTTATTTGAATTAATATATATTTTTTAAATTCAATTAGTTTTAGAGACTTTCTCAAATTAAATTATCTTATTTAAAAATAAAATATAAATTAATGACAACTAAAAAAATTAAATAAGAATCTATCTTTTATTTCTTATTTCTTATTTTATATTATTATTTTTACAAACTACAAATGATATCTTAAATTTTTATTTGATATTAAATTATTAAAAAATGCTTATCTCTTTTGATAATAACTACGAAATAAATTGCGTACTTTTTGGGGAGGCGGTTGATGAAATTCTCCTGCACTTTGAGGATGGATGGGTTGAACCACTAATAGTAGTGTGCCAATATTTCAAGGCAAGCCGATGGAATGATATGGATAAATTTATTACAATGTAAAGACATGTTAATGGATATTTTTTTATAACAAAATTATTAACAATTTTGAAAAAATTTTATGTAATAGAGAGGACTTCGATACAAAGTCATTTTCAAATTTCAAAATTGCGTATTAATCCAGATTTAGTAGAGGTCCAAAAGTTTTGTGACAGGTTATATGCTTCCCTTTGTACAGACATGTGTTTAAGAAATGAGTATGCAATATGCACATAGAACTCTTTAATGATTAACTAATTGCATACTGATTCGGGTGAGATTTTGTAGAAATAAATTAAGTAAAGAAGGATAAAGAAAAGAGATTAAGGGTAGGTAAACTTGTGAGGAAACACTTCTATTATAGGCAAAATAAGCAACACTAGAACCAACGATATGAAGTGATGGTGGAAAACATGTGTAGAGACCTTAACTAATGTCATAAGAGGATTAATGAGCTTTTTAGAGTGAAATGGGGTTAGTTTTCTAGATTTTTTGGTTTTTGTGATGAACAAAATGAAGAACAAGTGAATGATGATCTTCTAAGTTTTAGAGAAAACTTTGAAGACAGCTTTAGAGGCTGGGAAAGGTTGAAAAAAGCTTATGAGAGAAGTGGTGAATGATGTATTTATAGGAAAGTTTTCACATGTACCAAACCACTTTATTGGTATATTGCTATTCCAATATTCAGAGGCGTTAAGATATAATATTAAAAAATTATAATGGTCATGATTGACTGACAGATAATGTAATACACTCCATAAAAAGAAAGTGTAGGGAGATCACCAACTTATGATATCTTGAACCAAAAACACATCATTTTTAATTACATTATGGTCATAGACTCATAGGTTCATAGCGAGTAGTCAGCGCCTCAGCGGCTTCCAATTGCATATGTCAAGGTGTTTATTTATTTATTGAATGTGTTTAATTATTAATTTGATCAACTTTTTTTGGTCATTATTTATTTGATCAGA
>JASCZI010181311.1:90659-105657 GCA_036250425.1 Stylosanthes scabra | reverse complement strand
AATAACAATCCAATATACATAATATTCAAAGACAAGGGTACTTAGCTTTCTTGAAGACTCCTCAAGATAATGTTCTAGGTGGGGTTCCCGTAGAACAACCGATAAGCTCAATTGTTTCTTGATGGTTTTTTGCCACATCGTAAGTTTGAGTGTTCTCATGGTGATATAAAGACTTGATTGTCTTGCTTTGCATCTTTGAACTCCTCCTTCTTGCTTCATAGTGTTATCAACCGCCTTTTCAACTTGAGTACCAAACATTTTATGAACTCCTGGATGTTGCACACCTTGCAGACTTGTAGGGGTGTTCATAGAGGTATGAAAGAGACACACCTAAATAACCTTAAGTTATTTAAATTCGGTGCTCCTTGATTTGAGAAGCTTTCTTCTAAGCTGAAGCCTCCATCTAGGTCTTCCTAACTTTGCTAGATGAGAGATCTTGTCTAAAGAATATGACTCCCTTTTCTCCGATATTTTTGCTTTTCAAGAGATGATTGTTAGTCTTACAATTGAGTTTAACACAATGAAGGCTAAGTTAGCCGGTGTCATCTTGGAGCAAGAACAACTAGCCAGATTTGAGGAGGGTGTCCCTCCCGTGATAACTTATGATGATATTTTGTAGCTTCTACACTTGACAAAGTATATTTCTTTGTTTGATGCCTTTTGGCTTTGATTGTGCACCTCTGGTTTTGGGTGTTTGTTTGATATCATGCACACTTCTCATGTAATTTTATTTTCCTGCTTGTGTGGACTCTTTTGAATGCACACTTTGCTTTTTGCAGGGTGAGGGTGTTGTAGCATAACACTTTTGTTTTCTCTCCACTTTTCTGCTTGTGTGAGCATTTTTGCTGACACATTTATTCTTTTGCAGGTGAAAAGATTTTTTGTAGCAAGTGTATTTGAACACTTTGTTTTCTTTCTATCTTTTTCTGCTAGTATGAACACTTTTGCGTACACACATTTTATTTTTTGCAGGTAGAAAGATATTGTATGAGAAGTATATTTGAACACTTTGTTTTCTTTCTATTTTCCTGCTTGTGTGAACACTTTTGCATACACACATTTTATTTTTGCAGGTAGAAAGATGTTGTGTGATAAGTGTATTTGAACACTTTTTTTTTTAATTAAAAAATTTTCCTTCCCCACTCTTCCTTTTTGATAAGGTGCGTGGAACACCTCCTGGCCAATTGATGACGTCTTCTTCCACAAACCCCTTGAGGACTTCTTTTAAAACTTTGTCTTTTTCTTCTTCTTGAACTCCTTTTGAACAACTCTCCCTTTTATAAAAGTGGTGTTCTGATTTCTTCCTTGACATTTCAGCTTCTACTTTTCTTGAAGGTAGAACCCGCAGTTGTACGAGTCATGGTTCGAAACACCTCGTGGGTAAAACTCGTTTTGAACAACTTTCCTTTTTGCAGGAGGCGGTGTTCTGATTTCTTCTTCGACCTTTCAGCTTCTATTTTTCTGACGGTAGAACACCCGGTTGAATGAATCAGGGAGGGTTCCAAAATACCAACATATTTACATGGATTTTTGCTAATTTTGTGAGTGGAGAGTTGATAGCCCCCAAGCTTTTCTCACACTTCTAGATGACTCTTATAAATGCTTTGGCAGTATCTTTCTAAATGTGGGGTTCATACCCTAGTTGGTTGAACATTGATTCTACACCCCCTGTGATTTCAAGAGGCCTTTAGCCAGCGTGTCTTCATCTAGAGGGCTCCTCCACTCCATGGTGATCACCCGTTCCACTTCATCTACTATTTCTGTTGGAACCCTTGAAATAGGAACTCCTGGAACAGGAACACCTCTTGCTCCTGCCATCAACAACACACATGGCCTGAGAGGGGTAACAGAGATAAAGCTTTTTCTATTGGAACCCCTCGAATAGGAACACCTCCTGCTCCTATGATCAGCGGCAAACGCCTCTAGAGAGGGAGTGCTTATTGCTTCAGTTATGTCATAGCTTTCTTTAAGGGTTCAGAGAATATGTTTATGTTTCTCATAAAAAAGAAGGTTTGAGACCCATCTTCCACATTTCTAATGCATTTGTACACCAACTGTGACTCTGGGAGGGTGTCCGTAGAAATTTCATGATGTGCATGGAGGGTTCCTCTTCCAGGAACTTGTTGCAAAACTCCATCACAAATCGCTCATGGGTGTTGATTCTGCTAGCTCTTACCTCAACATACTAGATGAACACCTTTCATGTTAACGTCTTGAGACCATAGTGGTTTCTGAACACCCCAAGGGAATCTAGGAATGATACGAGGTGTTTTTTGCACTCCTTGCAAGTGGTAAGAGTGTTCTGATCTTCTTCCATCATTTAGTTGTACACATGAACATGAATGATGATGCAGGTATGTACACCAGCAGTACTTCCAACGTGGGGTGTAAATAATTTTTCCTGGGCAGGAGTTCCTCCGCCTCTTGCACCAAGATTCTGCTGCTCCATGTGTTCTTCTTCTTCATGGTACTCATCCTCACCTCGGGGTGTCCCCAAGTTGAGATTAAGGTTATGAGGAGTTACTGAACGCTGTCCAGGTGGTCTGTTCTCCCTAGAGTGACCATTGCTAGATTCTGCCATGGCGTTGGAGTGTTCCTCCCCAGTGGAGTCGCCAAATGATTCGGGTGAAATTTTGTAGAAATAAATTAAGTAAAGAAGGATAAAGAAAAGATATTAACGGTAGGTAAACTTGTGAGGAAACACTTCTATTATAGGCAAAATAAGCAACACTAGAATCAATGATATGAAGTGATGGTGGAGAACAAGTGTAGAGACCTTAACTAATGTCACAAGAGGATGAATGAGCTTTTTAGAGTGAAATGGGGTTTGGGTAAGGTTGGTCATCGAGAGGTCAGTTTTCTAGATTTTTTGGTTTTTGTGATGAACAAAATGAAGAACAAGTGAATGATGATCTTCTAAGTTTTAGAGAAAACTTTGAAGACAGCTTTAGAGGCTGGGAAAGGTTGAAAAAAGCTTGGAAGAGCTTGGGAAAAGGTTATGAGAGAAGTGGTGAGTGATGTATTTATAATAGTTATTTTAGAAGGAAAAAAGGGATGCTTTATGTTGAGTGAGACATTTTGGGCAAGCTTTTCTACTCCCAAACTGACCATCTAAATGGGGTAAATGTCAAAAGGTGCTTTATGACTTTCTTTCCTCATTTTAAGCAATTTAGCTATATAAGGGTGAAAGAGGAGAAGTTGATCTCCACAAGTTAAGGTTAGCTCATGACTTGTGACATTAGTTGAAGGGACATCTAGTTTAGTTTATTTCTAACTAGATGACTTTCTCTACACCTCAAATCAAACCAATCCACTTCCAGCAATTTAGTTCCCACAAAAAGAGAAGAGCTCAACTCCTTAGGATGTTTCTTTGGGTATCATCCTTTTGGCCCAACACCCATAGAAGGAACTCTACTCTTCTTCCTTGGCCATGTCTAAGGCCATCACATAATTATTTAATAAAACCAAATTATATTTTTGGTGTACAAACACATACAAAGGAAAAATAAATTTGGTGAATCTTGAAAACATTAATTTACATTAATTTTTTGTTCTCTTGAAAACATCGTAATAAAATTCCTACTTTACAGACTTCTTGGAGACAACCTTTCTACAATTGTCCGTATCGGTCAAATTTCTTCTGGCAGTTCAGTTCGATATGTTGATGAAATCAAGCGAGGGAAGTCTACTGTTAAAACCATTGAGGAAATGGCGAAGTCTACTAAGAAGTGTGATGTGTGGATTGCTGGCACAATTGTGGCTGCTAATGCTACAAAGGATAGTTGGTACTATGCGGCATGTAAAAAATGTAAAAAGTTAGTGCATCAAAATGATGACAATCAATATGAGTGCAAGGAATGTCATTATATCGATGACCGAGCTATTCTGAGCTAATTTGATTATTTTTGTTAGTTAATATTAAAATTAATTAGATTTTAAGACGTATATAATATATACACCATCTCAATTTAGATTGATTTTAAAATTTGAATAATAATTTAAAAAGATTTAAATAGGTGATTTAAAAAATAATGTGTTAATTAAAACCTTCAAATTTTAAATTATTGGATTTTATTTTGAATTATAATTCAATTATCTTATAAATCTAAACCTGCCATATAAAAATCTGTTAAGACATTTTTATCGATTTTAATGTAAAATTTGAATATTATATGGCTTTAAATACTTTCTCAATTTAGAAATATAGAGAGTTTAAACGTTTACTATAATAGGTGATTTAAGAAAGAATTTGTATTAATTAAAATCTTTCAATTTTAAATTATTGGATTTTATTTTGAATTATAATTCAATGAACTTACAAATATAAACGTGCCATATAAAAATCTGTTAAGACATTTTCATCGATTTTAATATAAAATTTGAATATTACATGGCTTTAAATACTTTCTCAATTTAAAAATATAGAGAGTTTAAACGTTTACTATAATTGTGGATATTTAAAATTAGGATATGATAATTATTTAAAGGTTTTGACCAACAGGTACAAGATGCAGATTATTATTCATGATGGCACTGGCTTCATTACATTACTTTTGTGAAATACTGAAGCAAAGCAATTATGTGGAAAAGAGGCTGGAGATGTTAAGTTGGAGGATGTAATGCATCATCAATTATATTGTATATATTACAAGTTTTAATAGATTTATTAGATTATGCGTTTTGTAAATTCAAAACCTTATTTATGGAAATTCAGGTTGTTGGGAAGAAGAATATTCACCAACACTTAACAACATGTTGGAGATGAGGTTGCTCTTTAAGATTAATGTGAAATCAACAAACATAAGTCAAAGATGAGGATGTTGTTGATAGTAATCACCCTAAGGAAACTACTGAAGATGCATCACTGAATAATAATGTATGGTATTTTTAAGTTTTATAAAAAATTATATATTGTTTGAGTTCATATATTAAGAATGTAAACTAAAAAAATCATTTATACCTAGGATTCTTTGGATGATGTTGCTACCAGTGTTAGGTACAAGACACCTCCCAAAAACAATTAATTTAAGGTGAAATTAGATCAGGAGAGAATTTTATAGATGATCAAAAGGAAGAAGGCCAATTTTCTAATAACAAGTTCAGCAGAAAGGGTGTCAAGAGACAGAAGAATCAAAATAATATTAAAAACAATTAATTTTATTTTCGCTTCTTAAATTTTGGAATATTAATTTTTATTTAAAGTAACATTTTTTATTGTGAATTTTTTAAAGTAATTTAAATGTGGTGGTAAAACATTAATATATATTTATGATAAAAAAATAATATAAAACAAAAACATACAACAACCGCGCTATGTACAAGACACCTCCCAAAAACAATTAATTTAAGGTGAAATTAGATCAGGAGAGAATTTTATAGATGATCAAAAGGAAGAAGGCCAATTTTCTAATAACAAGTTCAGCAGAAAGGGTGTCAAGAGACAGAAGAATCAAAATAATATTAAAAACAATTAATTTTATTTTCGCTTCTTAAATTTTGGAATATTAATTTTTATTTAAAGTAACATTTTTTATTGTGAATTTTTTAAAGTAATTTAAATGTGGTGGTAAAACATTAATATATATTTATGATAAAAAAATAATATAAAACAGAAACATACAACAACCGCGCTATGCGCGGGCCATATACTAGTTTTATACAAAAGAGAGATGAAAATATAATAGCATCATAATACATTATATTAGCATGTGTGGCTATTATGTGTTGTAACTATTAATAGAATGATTTTATTCTCAATCATGTATTAATATAAGAAATATATTTAATGATGTATTTACTAATTGATTCAATTATGTATTAATAATAGAATAATATGTTCTCAATCATGTAAAAAAATATGTGTTAAATGTTGATTTATGTTTAATTTAATTAAAAAACTTTCCTAAAATACACGGAAAATGTTTTTATTGAATGAATTAACACTAAGATGTTTGAGTTAATGATGTATATACTAATATATTTAATTTATTTACTATTTATTTCACTAATAATCATATTCTTAAGTTTTAAATAAATAAAATGAAATTTATTTATTGAATGAATTAACACTAAAATGTTTGAGTTAATAATGTTAAGGATTATACTCTTAGCAAAGAATGACGTAAAAGACAAAATTTCATAAATAAAAAAAAATTAAAAACTTTTATTTAACCTAATTCACAATTTTATAAAAATTTAAATCCTAAGTTCTTAATTAATTTTTTTTCCACATTTTTTGTTTGACACCTCTTTTTCCTATAATTTTATTGTAATATGATGCAAGATCCAAAGCAATAAAACAAATTAAAAAGTATACATAATTTATTCCATAAAATAAAAAATACATAATAACGGAAAATAGAAATTACTATTTATTAGAAAACGAACATAAAACAATTATTTATACTAATTAATAACCTAAAAAAATCATAAAGTAATTCAATTACTTTTATGATTGATATTTCTTCATATTTTAGTTTCATCCAATGCTTTCCAACCTTTCTTTTTACAACAAAACTCAGCTTCAAAAATTCTTTTATCCAATACCATCATCGATGCTTTTCTTCTTTCAAATCACTTCTTCAATCAAAATTGGTTATAAATATAAATACAAAATATTACAAATCAACAATTATTTTTGTTTAAGAAAATCTTATTCTTTAATTATAACATAATATGTCCAATATATCTTGATCAACATAAATATCATTAAAAAATAGACGCATAAGAAAAAAATAATAACAATAATAAAAAATTACATATGAATTACAATAAAAAAAAATATGCACGAATAATGATAATAATAATAACAATTGATAATAACAATAATAATAACAATAATAATAATAATAATAATAATAATAACAATTGATAATAACAACAACAATAATAATGACAATATAATAATAATTATATTGTTGTAGCATGACTTAGATTAGGTTTTTTTTCCTTCTGATTTTGCTTTTTTTTTTTGCATAAAAAGAAGAAACTACTATAACAATATGTTTAGGGCAATAGATGAAGTAAATAGAGATTAAAATTTCAACATAGAAATATAATATGTAAATATAAAGAATGAAGGGAAAATTAAGATAAATTATTATTAAAAATAAATTATACAAAACCTTAACGAATAACCGTCATGCCATCAATCATTGTTTTACAAAGATGCTGCAAAAAAAATTAAAGCCTCCAGATCTCACAGCATAACTCGACGTGGCACTTGATGGATATGTTGCATAGTGAATGATTGTAGCAGCAAGCAACCGCTCTACAATATTAAATTTCAATGAATAAGAACGAAAAATTATACATAGAAATATGAAGAACAATAATATGGAAAAAATAAAATAACATACGAATTAAAATATAATATGAACCTTAAAATGGTCAACTTCAATAAAGAAATAATTAAACATTATTAGAGAAAAAAAAAGAAGAATGACATAATAATTCGATTCTAAAAGGTAACTTGTTAACCCTAAACCAACACTATATAAGGTGGAAGCAAATATTATACTAATCAATTATAATAATGATCAAATAATTTTAAAAAAGTATTCTAAAATTAAATCTTTCGAATAATTAAATGAATGCAATGCGTATAATAATTTTATAATGATTTCGCAAAATGTTTTGCATTATGTCAATATTAGGAATGACAATTAATATATCTATAAATATTAGGAATGACAATTAATATTTTCAATCAATTTAATTTTTTTGAATCAATTTAATTATTAATTATTAAATAATTGATTCTGAATTAGTTGCTACAAATAACCGGCTAAAGAGAGACGTAATTAATGCTGGCACCAAAATGCGCCACGTCAACATTCTTGGCGCCAAAATTGTTTGTGTTGTAGTATAATATAATGATGATGATAATGATAATGATGATGATGATTTTTGTTTTTCCCTCATTTAGAAACGATGTCGCCTAGCAATTTCTCAAAAACCGGTCGGCTTCCAGTCCGGCCCAACTGGCGGGTTCTCCGGTTCTTGATCAGTTTTTAGATTTTCAGTTTTAGCTGTGAAACTGAACTACAGAGACCACCGGTTTGCAGTCCGATCAGTTCAACAGACCGATCCGGTCTAATTTTCCAGAATCATGTTTAAAAGATTCAAACGATAAAAATATCTATAAAATATTTTAAGTTTGATTAAGAAAAAAACCATAAAAGATTCAAAATATTGACAAAAATGCTTGAAAATATTTTTGATAATCGTAAATGTTTAAGTAAGTATATAACATTTGTGTATGTTTATTACAATTTTGAATCTTTCAAGAAATTTTTGTCAATTTTATAATTTTATAATTTTTTATGATTTTTTTATAGTTAACTTTTTTAGTGATCTATAACTAAAATAATTATAGAGACTAGAATAAATAAAATGATTAAAATATCTTTGTTAACTAAAAAATAAATAAAAAACTCTAATTTCCAAAATACACGAAATTGTTGATAAATAAAATTGAATTAGAAAGAGGAGAAGTGAATTGGTGAACCTTGTTGTGAACAGTGGCATCCAATGAAGAAACTCTTGAACCTCCGCATCAAATTTCCCTGCCACCGTTACTGATGCTGTTAAAGATCAAGGTGATGTTAGCTCCACCATATTTTCGTTTCTTCCATGGAGAACGACATTGGCGACAGAAACCTTACCTAGCGACGACGAAGATTTCAGACGAATGAACAAAGATAGTGACGCAGATCTGAGGTGGAGGATGGAAACAAGAACACTGATCAGTTTGAATTGGCATAGAATGATGGACGATTGTCGGAGATGGTAAGGCCTCAGCAGCGATCAGCGATGGAGGAAGTGTTTGAGGAGTTTCTTTCTCTCTCCATGGTGGTTTGATGAAACCCGTTCCGATGGGTAATTTCATAGCAATAATTGACTAATTATCACCCTTTCATCACTTAAACTCTAGCAAAATAGGTCTAATTGCACTTAGTAGTTTCTTAGGGCTGTAATTGTAATTATCTGCTATTTCGGCCAATATTTACTGTGTTTTGAACTGTTTCCCGTTCCGCACGATGCCTTGATATGTGTGCTTAAGTGTTTCAAGATTTAACAGGCAAAGTTCGGAGCGGAAGTGGCCGGAGAGAACGAGAGGGACGAAAGGATCGCAACAAAACCTAGAAGGCCAAAGCTGGAGCCTATGCGTACACATTAAGGAAGCCATGCGTACGCATCCTGGCCTTGGGCGGCATGCCTATTTGGTAGAACGGACACCTATGCGTACGCATTCAGAGCTTCTATGCGTACGCATAGGTCAATTCCAGCATCTATAAATAGAGGAGCCTTTCACCATTTCAAGAGAGCCCACTTCCACATTTAGCTTAGATTCTAGGGTTCCATTTAGGTTTTCTTGTCCATTCACTACCCAGACCTTTTATTTTTATTGTTTGTTTGTTTATATTACTGTTACTCTGTTAAACTTCTGTTTTAATCAAATTACTTTACCGTTATTTTGTCCGTTTATTTTCCTACAAACTGCGATTTTACATATTGTTATGCTGCCAATTTATTTTCTCGTTTTTATGATTTCCGCAATTAGTGAGTAGAGTCCCATAGTGTCTCGGCTGTGGGGTGAAATGTGCAAATGACCTTAGCTGCGGTCCCCATAGGATCAGAGGGGAAGGAACGAGTTAAGCCCGTAATGCTATTCGTACACCCCTGCTAGCATAGGGTTGAGGTCCTTACCATACGGGTTCACCACGGTGATAACAGGTAAAAGTGCATTAGGACCTGGTGATAGCAAGATTCTAAAGAGTTCGTTCAGCCCCAGTTGTTGGATCGCAGACTCCAACGCCAGTCCAGTCGAGTGCATTAGGTCCTGGTGACAGCAGGATTCTAAGGAGTTCGTTCAGCAACTGATCAGTGGGTTGGATTGCTGACTCCAACGCCATACCTACACCCTTGTGAGTTTGACTCGAATCTAGTATCGTGGGACCAGTGCCTCATAGCTAGTTACCAAGGATATGCGGAGGTTTCTCCTAGGGGGTGTTTAATCGATCTGGGACGTAACAGTGATCATAGGGAGGCACAGTATTTCAACTCACGGCCGGGATACTCTTTTATTATCATTGTTATTTAACTGCTTTCAACTGCTTTCAAACTTTGAACTGCTTTCAAACACATTCAACTGCAACCAAACCCCAATCAAAAATAAACTTTCCCTTTCGCTTCCTGAGTAGAACGACCCGAGTCCCATACTCGGTATTTTGGTTGCACCCCTGTGACACTTTTTAAAACGTTCCGACACCGCCTGCGAGGGATAAGTTGCTTTCCACTACAACGATGACAGCTCCCCCACCCGAGCGGCCGTGTCACGTTTTTGGCGCCGTTGCCGGGGAGGCAGAATATTTGTTTATTTTTTATTATCTGTGAATACTGTACATACTGTTTTATTTTTCTTTTGCATTGTTATTTGTATGCTAAGGTCGTATTCGGATCTTGGTTCGCTGTTGTTTGATCCTGAAATCGAACCAACTTTACGCCGAATAAGGCAAGCCAGACGCTGAGCTGAACTTGCAAGACTAGAATTAGATAGCAATTTTTTTTATTTTTCTGAATCTAGTTCCGACTCTGATACACAATCAAGTTCTTCTGTTTCGGGTACCCCTACCATGGTAGAAAGACTAACTCTCAAACAGTTGGGTGGTGCAAGCACAACCTTTGACAACCAGCCCAACTGATTCCTTGAACTCAATGCAAACTTCGAACTCAAGTCCGGGTTGATAAACCTTCTGCCAAAATGCTGCGGCAGACCTGGTGAAGACCCCATCAAGCACATCAAGGACTTTGAGGTGATTTGTGCCACAACCAGAAGGACCGGTGGTGATGAGAATGCAATGAAAGCCTTCGCTCTGCCTTTCTCCCTGGACGATAGGGTGAAGGATTGGTACCATACCCTGCCTGCCGACGTGACTTCCGATTGGTCGACCTTCAAGAAGAGGTTCTTGGAAAAATACTTCCCGCCTTCCAAGACGAATGCCATCAAAAAGGAAATCTCTGGGATTGCACAACTTCACGGGGAAACTTTGCACGAATACTACGAGCGGTTCAAGAAGTTGCTCGCGTCGTGCCTCCATCACTCGATATCCGATTTCCTACTCATTAACTACTTCTGTGAAGGATTGACACCCGCTGACAAGGCAATGATCGACGCCTCCAGTGGAGGAGCTTTGATGAACAAGACGCCGGAAGAGGCATGGGAAATAATTGAGAAAGTGGCTGACGACAATCAGCACCTCAGCACTAGAGCAAAAAGTAGGGTTGTGCACGAGGTTGCGCTGTCTGAATCAACTATGTTGGCTAAAACTTTGGCAGAATTTGTAGCTGTGGTTAAAGAAATAAAGGAGGGTCAACAAGCATATACAGCTGCTTTGAAGCAGAGTCCCGGTACTTCATACCCAAAACCCACTAAACATTGTGGGATTTGCTCATGCGACTCGCATTACACCGATGAATGCCCTCAACTTCAAGATGATAATATGGTGGCTGCCACACAATATTTCTTTGAACCCACTGCAAACCCTCCATATAACAGGCAATACCATAACCAAGGCTGGCGAGATAACCAGCCGTTCGTAGTAATCCACCCCAACAGCAGCAAGGCCAACAGCGGCAGCCCTACACTTACAGTCAACCTCAGAATAACCAGAATGTCCGATATCAACCACCACACAACTGTCAGCAGCCTTATCCGTCCAATAATCCTCCCCTCAGCGTTGACGAAGCTATCCGCATTTACCAGAAGGAGAATCAGGAAATTAAGGAAATACATAAAAGAACAGCAGAGCAGATAGCCAAGTTATATGAAATGATGCAAGATACTACCAATCAACCGACTCAAGCTCCACCACCAGCCACAAATCCACTCCCGGCACAACCTTCTCATAATCCAAAATGCGGTATAAATGCACTACAACACAAGAAGAAGAAGAAAGGGAGGGATGTAGGTGATAGTGAGAAAAGGAGTTACAATCTTTGGTACGACCTCATAGCCCAACTAGCATATTTTGATGATGAAGAAGAAGAACAAAGCGAAGTCGAATCTGATGAAGAATACAGTGACGAGTCTGGAGAAGATGAGGTCGGAAGTGAAGAAGAGAATGAAGAAGAGTCTGATGAAGATGATGATGATGAATCCAAAGAAGGAGAGCGGAATGAAGATTGGATGTATGATTTACTGGTGGAACTATATGAAGCTCAAGAGAGGGAAAAAGAAAATGGCGATAGCCAGCCAGAGGAAGAGAGCGACATAGAGGACGAAATCAAAAATGTTGAAGTCGATGATCAGCATGATAAAACCTTCTTTATTGCAAGCCTCTTTAACAACAAAAGAGTTAAGGAAGAAATCCCTGCTAAGTGCGAAGATCCTGGCCCATTCCTGGTAACTTGTAAGATTAAACATGCAGTAGTGCGTGAGTGCTTGTGTGATCTTGGAGCCTGTAGTAGTGTGATGCCATATGAGCTCTACAAGTTTTTGGGACTGGGACTACTCAAGAAAACTGAAGAAATCTTTACCAACGCAGACGCTAGTGTCGTGTCAGTAGTAGGAATCGCAGAAGATGTAAAGGTCAGGATAGGATGATTAATAATCCCCGCGGACTTCCATGTAATCAAACCAGGAAAGAAGGACAATGGGGGTACACCACAAGTATTCCTGGGAAGACCGTTCCTGAAATCCGAAGGATTCAAGCTGAACTATCATGACGAGATTTTTACCTTCGAGGTAGGAAACACAATAGAAATGTTCCACTTTGACGATTCCTCAGAGCTTGAAAAGAAAGGGCTTCATCAGCTGCGACATGATAAAAAGAATAAGAAGAAGAGGAAGGAGGCGAGAAAGAGAAAAAAAACGCGATAAAGAAGAAGCTGATAAGAAGGGTTGGCTGATTAAGAACAAAACAACCAAGGGCAGGAATGAAAAGAAAAACAAGGCGTTGTCCACCCTAGAAAAGAGGAAGGGGATAAAGGAAGCAGACAGATCACGCTTTAGAAAGAAGAGTCAAAAGAAGAAGAAGAAGGATAAAGCTGAGGTGGAAAACGAAAAAGCACACATCAGATGCTCAAGCCTCAGCAAGTTGTTCGGAAAGCTCAGAGGGCTGAAGAAACTGCTTCACTAGAAGAAGGGAGTTGGCGCTCACTTGGTGAAGAACAACTCTAAGTGGAAATGATGCCAGCTAATACCGACACGTCCAACTTAAGGACGTTAAACAAAAGTGCTAGGTAGGAGACAACCCACCATGATAACATCTTTCTAACCTTACACTCCGTCTAATTTATTGCACATTTGCTTGATTAATTGTGATAACTGTTAAAGCATAATTAGACTAGGTTTAATGTTTGTACATATTTTAAAAAAGGGGGGGTGTGATGCGTACGCACCACCACACCCCCATGCGCACGCACCAACCTCTCGAAGAGAAGAATTCACACAGTCACACTGATGCGTACGCATTCACTCTATGCGTACGCATCCGAAGTGCTGATGCCAAAAAAAAAGAGAGGGGTCCCTAAAAGGACCCCATTTGCACTCACTTTCACACACTCACTCCCACAACTTTCCTTTTCTCTCGTCATTCTCTCATTTCAAGTAAGATATTTTCTCTTCTTTCTTCATTAAATGCTTCTTGTTTCATGCTTCCAATCATTTCTTTCTTCTAATTATTCTCCATGTTAATGATGTCACTTGATGATTCTTGTCTAGTAGTAGTAGTTGATAGCTATTAATTTCAATTAATTAGTGTTAGTACTTAGTAGATATTAGAGGAAGTTAGTTATAAATAAATGTGTAGTTCATGATTAGGTGAGAATAGGTTAGTAACAAAAATGATCCCTTGTTTGCTAATATGCTTATTTCCATGTGGTTAGAAGTTAATAAATGCTAGGAACACCATATGCTCTAATTTTTTTTATGATAAAATGCATGGTAGCTAACATGTGTTTTTGCATAAAGATACTTTCTTTGGGTGTAAATAGCATCTTTTATAGGTTTTAGACAATGATTTTAAATTTAATGAATAATATGCAATTTGAATTTGATGGTTATCTCATGGATGCATACATGAACATCTTATCAAATTTGCATATCAAGGAAAAACCTATAAAAGGACCTTATTATTTTGGAATGTCTGGTACGAACACTCATTGCAGATGGTACGCACAAGGTCTGACTCTCTGGCCAAAGGGAAGGCTAAGCTATGTCAACCTCCAACGCGAGCCTCACCCAGACTTGCGGCGTTGCGGTCAAACATAGCTGTGCAGATACCAACCCCAACACCAGATGTTCCAGCAAAGGAAACGGTCACGTCTACTCTCCCGCCAAAGAAAAGACAAAGCTTTAGGATGGCGGGAGAAAGCTCCTCCAGAAGGGACACTAAGACTACATCTAGGCGGTCCCGCAGACTCGCTGCACTGTACAATGTCACCAAACCAGTGTCGGAAGAGAAAGTGGTCATCGAGATCAGTGATGACTCGGTGCAGGAAGAAGACACTAATCTGGAGCCGGATGAAGCAGTGCCAGTTGCGGAAGGTGGAGGTAGAGAGGACCTCCCGAAGAACGATGTATATGACGCACTTTGGGCAATGCTAGATACCGAATCTGAAGCTGAAGAGATTCCCGATGAATGGGACCTTGACAGCGTACTTCATAACTGGGGCAGAAATGAGCCAGACGTGGGCTCTGCTGGACCTGATCAGGGACCTCCTCCAGCAGAAATCTAGACATGATACCACTCTCCACTTGCACAGAGGACCGTGCAATTTTCAAGTGTGGGGAGGTAGATATCATGGTAGCAAGCGGCACGGAAATAAAAAGGGGTCATCATTTTCCAACTCTTTGACCTATACTCTATCTAATCTTAGACTATATCGTAGTTGTTTTGTATATATTTGTTTAATTGCTTATCTTTCATAACTTCCTTGACTGTGAATGCGAATATTATGCTATATATTAATATTTCTTAAACTGTTGTTTTTC
>JASCZI010181311.1:79185-90568 GCA_036250425.1 Stylosanthes scabra | reverse complement strand
AAAGAACACACAAACCATGTGAGTTTTGAGCCTAATTGAAGTGGTCATTTTTACCACTTATTTTCCTTCTTGTGTGTTATTTCCTTTCCTATGACTGTGATTTTTGTCTTGCCTGATTCTCCATGTCTGTTGCTGTTTATATTCTGTGTATTCATATGATTTAAGACCTTCTTTGTTTCAACCCACTAACCAAATAAAGCCTTACCCTGTACATTTATCCTTTGCACCTGAACTTTGAGCCTTGTATCCCTTTTGTTCTTATATTAGCCAAATATCAAGCCTCAAAAGGTGAAAAATCAGTGCACAACCCTACTTGATCTTCTGATTAATCCGAGATTTAGCAGGGTGGTTTGATTTTTGAGAGAAGAAAAGAGGGGGAACAAGAAGAACTATTTGTGTGAAGGATGAAAAGAATGGAGAACTCCAAAAAGAAAATCAAAGGTATTTATTGGGCACATGTATGCACTGAAGCACTGAAAAGAAGGGCACTCGCACTAAAATCAAAAGGAATGGCAAGGAAATGAAAAAATTCAAAAGAAGAAAAGTTACGAAAAAGAACCCTTGTCATTCCCAAGCAGCAAAGCTGCAGAAAAACACAGATAAATGCGAGTGTCATGCAACCAAAAAGAAGAAGTGCATGTCATGGAAACAAAATGGGGATGCGGGAATAAAGTGAAGAACATCAGGATAGGTGTCTTGGATTAATCAGAATGTTCAAACTTTTAGCGCACCTTTCCCAAATTAATACTTCTAAACCTTCACCCTAGCCCCATTACAAGCCCAGAAAGACCTTTCTGATGATTCCACAGGTATACATAGCAACATGGATTGAAGAGATGAAAGGCAAGTCAAGAAAAGCAGAAGTTGGATGGAAACCGAGAGCCTTTTTAACCTGATACACCGATAGTTGAGCGTAAACATGACCGGGTAAAGTTCTTATTCCTTGATTCTGTGCTTGATGAACCTTTGTGCTGTGTAAAATCAATTATATCTTTTCTGTGAGCTTAAACGGTTCAGTTGGGTTAGTACTTGCTGCAGTACTCTTCACCCACTCTTTACACAATTTTTTATTTCCTTCTATGTATGCATAATAATTCCATCATAGCATTGGTGTTTATTCCTCTATATTTGATTTAATTGGGTATGAGGACATGCCAAGATTTAAGTGTGGGGAGGTGATGAAACCCGTTCCAATGAGTAATTTCATAGAATTAATTAACTAATTATCACCCTTTCATCACTTAAACACTAGCAAAATAGGTCTAATTGCAATTACTAGTTCCTTAGGGCTGTAATTGTAATTATCTGTTATTTCGGCCAATATTTACTGTGTTTTGAACTGTTTCCCGTTCCGCACGATGCCTTGATATGTGCGCTTAAGTGTTTCAGGATTTAACAGGCAAAGTTCGGAGCGGAAGTGGCCGGAGAGAACGAGAGGAACGAAAGGGTCGCAACAAAACCTAAAAAGTCAAAGCTGGAGCCTATGCGTACGCATCAAGGAAGCCATGCGTACGCATCTTGGCTTTGGGCGGCACGCCTATTTAGCAGAATGAACACCTATACGTACGCATTCAAAGCTTCTATGCGTATGCATAGGTCAATTCCAGCATCTATAAATAGAGGAATCTTTCACCATTTCAAGAGGTTGCCCACTACGAAGAAGTGGAACATCCGTGAAGAGAATGAAGAGAGATGAAATCAATGGCCACAAATGTTACTGACTTGCTGTGAATACAATATAGTTTCACACAATATAAAATAGACACACGCATGTTGTCCTTAACACCTTGGATCATGGCATGTGTTACTGGATGGAATTATTAATTTATTTTTATTAGAATTATTAATCCATTAATTCTATGCGACAGCCATTTTTTCTTTTGAATGAAGTGTCAATAAATTTGTCAAATACAACTTAATTTTTAAATTTTTAAAAATTGAAAAGAGAAATTTTTTAAATTTAACTAATTTATTTTAATTATAAAACTCATTTAATATTATTAATAAATTATATATATATATATATATATATATATATAAAACAGTAATACTATATGTATCATTGTACACACCATTTAGCAACACAGAAATGCTTATAAATTTATTATTATTATTATTATTATTATTATTATTATTATTAAAATACATTACAAAATATAAGTAGAAATGATAAGTGGAACTTATAACTTATAAGTGCTCGTATTATTATAAATTATATATGAGTTATATTGGGTATACACCAAAATCAGCTATCAGTATATAGTACGCATCGAAATATAAAATATATATGTGGTTAACTCATCTTTAGTGTCCATTTAGTATTTCAATGCGTATTATATACTGATAGCTGATTTTAGTAGTTAATTTTGATGTTCAAATAGAATTATTCATTATATATAACTATTTGAATATATATTCATTTTATTTCCTAAAAGTTTTTGAAATTTTTTTATAAGTGATATTAATTACCTTTTAGTATCTAACATTTATTTTATAAGTGATATTAATTGTCTTTTAGTATCCAACAAAATTAATTACCTTTTAGTATCTAACATTTACTTTATAAGTGATATTAATCCCAAAAATTTTATTTTATAAGACGGACTAAGAGTATTATCAATTGAAAATTGGTGAGTGCTAAAAAGAGAAGAGGAATGTTCAAAATTTGTATTATTTATTTTTTGTCTTCTTAAAGGTATAATTTGAAAATTAATCAGCCAACAAATCAAGTAAATAGTTCTATTTGATATGAAATAAATGATTTAATTAGACAAAATAGTTATACAATTAAAAATATTATTATTTATATTTTTTGATGTCTTGAAAAACAACTCAAAGAATTATTATTATTTATATAAATCTACCATCAAATTACTCACCCATACATAATATATTTAAATATAAAATATATATTTAAAATAAATTAAATAACACATATTTATGTATTAATTTAAGAATTTAATAACTTAATAAACACATGGTGAATGTGTCAAATTAAATATTTTTCACTTATCAAATTAAGTAGTATTTTAATGGTAAATAAGTAAATAATAATTTGAAATAATAATTAAAAGAATGGATGGAGCAAGAAAGAAAAAAAAAACTGAGGCCACCAATCACAAGTCAGGCACGTTCCAGCACACATATCCCAATGCACTTTTTCCTATACTAAACATTATTCTAGCCTACCGTATACTCCATCAATTATAGGACCATCCAGCCACGTATCTATTTCCTCTTCATACTTTTCATGGCATTTCCTCTCCACCACAAAACTCACAAGAGAGCCCACTTTTATATTTAGTTTAGATTTTAGGGTTCCATTTAGATTTTTTTATCCATTCACTAGCCAGACTTTTTATTTTTATTGTTTGTTTGTTTATATTATTGTTACTCTGTTAAACTTCTGTTTTAATCAAATTACTTTACCGTTATTCTGTCTGTTTATTTTCCTACAAATTGCGATTTTACATACTATTATGTTGTCAATTTATTTTCTCATTTTTATGATTTCCACAATTAGTGAATAGAGTCCCATAGTGTCTCGGTTGTGGGGTGAAATGTGCAAATGACCTTAGTTGCGAGTCCCCATAGAATCAGAGGGGAAGGAACAGGTTAAGCTCATAATGCTATCCGTACACCCCTGCTAGCATAGGGGTGAGGTCCTTACGACACGGGTTCACCACGGTAATAACAGGTAAAAGTGCGTTAGGACCTGGTGACAGCAGGATTCTAAAGAGTTCGTTCAGCCCCAGTTGTTGATTCACAGACTCCAACGCCAGTCGAGTCAAGTGCATTAGGTCCTAGTGACAGCAGCATTCTAAAGAATTCGTTCAGCAACTGATCAGTGGGTTGGATCGCTGAATCCAACGCCACACCTGCACCCTTGTGAGTTTGACTCGAATCTAGTATCGTGGGACCAGTGCCTCATAGCTAGTTACCAAGGATATGCGGAGGTTCCTCCTTGGGGGTGTTTAATCGATCTGGGACGTAACAGTGATCATAGGGAGGCACAGTATTTCAACCCACGACTGGGATACTCTTTTATTATCATTGTTATTTAACTGCTTTCAACTACTTTCAAACTGTGAACTGCTTTCAAACACATTCAACTGCAACCAAACCCCAATTAAAAATAAACTTTCCCTTTCGTTTCCTGAGCAGAACGACCCGAGTCCCATACTCGATATTTTGGTTGCACCCCTGTGACACTTTTTAAAACGTTCTGACACTACCTACGAGGGATAAGGTGCTTTCAACTACAACGACGAAAGCTCCCCACCCGAGAGGGCATATCACGGTTACTTGATTTAGTTTCACAAGTAAATTGATCGAAGAAGATGATATTAAAATAAATAATAATAATGAAAATTTAGTGTCAATAATGGTAATTGTCACTATTAAGTTATAGAAATTAGGATTACAAGTCAAAAGAAATAATAGTTTAGTGGCAATAGAGGTAATTGCCATTATAATAGGCAATAACAATGACACCAAATCATAACTTAAATTAAAGAAATAGCAGCTTTTATGATATAGCCACTAAAAATTTGCCACTAAAGCCCAATTTTCTTGTAGTGCGTTAATATTCTCATGATTTTCATCTTGATTAAAAAACAAAAACTTTAATCCCTCTTGAAGAAATGCTAATTTCATTTATTAAGAAACAAAAAGTAAAAGAGGTAAGAGAAAGAATTGGAATGGCTTTGATTTATCGCAATTTGTGCTCAACATCAAAGAGCGGAGAGCTAGTAATGGACGAGAGGAAGAGGACGATGTCGAACCGCAAATCAATGTGGACATGTGGACGTCATAGATGAGGAAGTAAAAGTAGCTAGAGAATTTGATGGAGGAGGTGAAACGGTTTGAGAATTAATATATCTAACAAAATAAAAAAATTAAATTGTCTAACTAAAAATTATTGAGAAACTAATTTGAAATATTATTCAAAGATTAGATAAATAAATAAATAAATAAGACACATTTTGTATTTGTTTTTTAATCTTTATACATTTTCATGTATCTAAAACACTTGCCAAAACAAAACCTAGATAATTATAGGCAAGTTTTAACCTGGGGTTGGCAAAATAAGAATCTTAATGATCCTCGTACTTTTTGCACCATTGTACACTTCCATGTCTTGATATGCGGCTGGTTCACATATGGTCACTAGGCAGTTTTGACTCATTGAAGGTGGGGGGCTGTTTTGTGCAGAATTAATGGTGGACCCTTTGTGCAAGGGAATTCGAAATATGAAAAAATTGTGGGTTACCGAGTAATTTATAATTAGCTTGGATTTTTGTCCATACTTGGGCGGTTGGGCCAATTGTATGGAACAATCCTTTTAAGTTTGAAAATTTTTAAAGGGGGCCAACGTAGTTTGGTGAAGACCAAGTGAAACTTGAACGAGTAAGCTTATTTCTTTAAAAAAAAAAGCACAAATTTTGGTTATTCTCAATGAGAAAGAAAATATATTGGAAATAATCAAAGCTAATCAGAGCTTAAATAATGAGGATAAATTTGAGGGTTCATGTTCAATTCATCAACACAAAAATAAACTGAGAGTTTGAAGGGTTTCAGAAAAAGAATGGAGGAGGGATTCAAGTGTGTTTCTTGTTCTTCGATGTGACCAAGGGAAAGTGCCCAGGAGTCAACTGTAGCTTCGGATAAGTGAAGCAGCAAGGTGGATAATTTCATGTTTCCGGAAGTACACTGCTTCCATTTCTTACTCCCCTGAGAATGCCTTCAACAACAAATAAACTCGTTAACCACATAGCAAATTGTATACTACAACACCCACAGATTCCACTTCATTCGCAAGTTATTCTAAAGTTGGGTAACTAACCATGAAAATATTGCTGATGAACCACTAGATCTCTGCAACCCAGCTGTGCCTACATATGCTTTCTTCCCATAATTAACTATGAAGCTCCCCATTTAACAACATTGATTAAGTTCTACCCAATCTTTCTCTTCCACAAAAAAAAACAAGTTGTTTTCATTCTTTCTAGTCAAGGCCCAAAACAATA
Organism: Stylosanthes scabra; assembly: GCA_036250425.1. Classification (NCBI taxonomy): domain Eukaryota; kingdom Viridiplantae; phylum Streptophyta; class Magnoliopsida; order Fabales; family Fabaceae; genus Stylosanthes; species Stylosanthes scabra. The sequence continues at coordinate 84,539 of JASCZI010181311.1, read as the reverse complement.
CAAGGCATATAAGTGATTTTTGGATATCTTAAACTATTTTTTGGACTTACAAATTATGACATTTCTGAAAGACCCATGTGAGAAAGGCCCGTCGAATAAGGTGAGGGTACGCTAATATACATAAGCTATCATAATAATTAAAGTCCCAAGGTGTAGATGTATATAACCTTATATGTGACGGTTGAAACTGATTCGGTTGGTCGGCGTGGTATGGGACACGACGATCGAACCGGATTTCTTTCTTGGGAATGGTTCATGGTTTTGGACTGGTTTAATCCCTTGAAATGGATTGGTCTAGCATCGACCAGGTATTGGTTTTATCAGACTCGGGTCATCGTTAGGCCGGTCGGTTCAACTAAGTCATGTAGACCGAAGGCTAAATTCCGGCTACACAATGCTACTCCGACTAAAGGTTCAATAGAATGAACCGGTGAACGCTAAATGCTATGCTATGCTAAGATGCTTATGCCAATGCTAAATAAATGCTAATGCAAGGGCTGGGTGTCGTCCTGCTTGTCTAATAACTAAGCTTGAAGGCTCGCTACCTAAAGGCTATAACGATCATCATGTTCCTCCTGTCGATGCGGTTTATTATTTGCTTACGCTATTTGCTGGTGACGGGATCCTCACCCTTTTGCTTTGAGTACCTAGGGTACCATTATGCTACATGTTCTAGAATTAGAACATGGCCGCTTTGGACTGGGTCCACGACATTTGACAGGAGTGAACCATATTTGGGTTTATCCCTAAGTAGTCGTCGGGTGCGGGAAGTAAACCGACGCATGGGCTCATGGCCTGCATTAGGACCAGGCATGCATCATATTGTGTGTTGCATTTGTGTGTGATTGCATTATATTGTTTATGTGTGATTTATTCCTGTTATCCCTACTTGACTACTTGCTACTTGCGATCCTACGTGACGTCAACCCCTAAGATAGAGTAGTTGCCCTTGTGATACCCCAAGCTGGGAACCTTATGTTCTCACCCCTTTATTCTTACACTACGCATGACTTCTATTCTCTCTCTCTTCTCTTCCTACAATGTGGCCTTCTGCACCTCGACCCCTCGCCCAGCTGGTTCACCGAGTTCGTCTGTTTCATCAGGCTCTAGTGGGAGTTATCATCGGGAGCGTGAGCGCTCGCCCCGTACTCCGTTACCTCCACTTGCTCCAGCACCTGCTCCGGGACCCATGCATCCTATACAGCGTACTCCTATGACGGATGCGCGTCGGTATCGTAGTTTGTTCTCCCGCCGTAGAGTGGCACCTCCTATTCCTCCCCTCCTTCTCCCCCCCTAGCGATGACGAGCCTTCCGTCAAGACGGTTGATCCGGAGACAGAGTTAGAGGGCGATCCTGAGGAGCCCTACCTTGCTGACCACATACCCATTGGCGCCCCTGAGGCGTACTATTCTGACGCTTCGTACGGATCGGAGGAAGAGAGTGCTAGCGTCGGCTCTGGACCTTCTAGTCACCACTCATCTGGCAGTTCTTTCTGGTAGTGCTTCGATTGGGTATGGATCTGTCACCAGCGGATCGGCTAGTGACGGCTCATCAGACGATGATCTGGTGAACCGGTACTTCGCCGAGACATTCCCTCCGCCGTAGGGCTGCAGATGACAGTTGTGGTGTCCAGTCTTAGAGCCTCATTAACCGTTAGTACAGTACGAGGCCTAGGATAGTTAGTCAGGGTAATTTCAGTTAGGTGACCTTAACTGGGGTCGGGTTTAGCCTGTAAGGTTCAGTCTTGAGTTGTACTTTCTTTTCTTGTACCTTTCATTTCAGTTATGAACTATGAGTCAGTTGTATTTCCTTTTGGGTTATCCTTTGTATCACGAAACTATGTTGCATTTCATTTATATGAATTTCCTGTTTTATATATATACTTGTTGATTATCTGTTACTTATATTTATATGTGATTCGATGACTACTCGATTGTTACCGTTACGCTACATCGCGACAGGCTTGTAAGTTTTGGAATTTTAGAGTTAGATTTTTAGTGATATCTTCGGTCGTAGGTGTGATAATGACATATCGAACGTCGGGGTGTTACACCCTCACTCTTCAAATTGGATGTTATCAACGACAAATATGCTTAGATGTAAAAGTTATCATGATAGTGGATAAAGTGTCTTCAACCTTCAAATTCTTCTTTTATTTGTATTTCAGCCTGGTATTGTATTGTGATAGATTCGTTACAACCAAATTAGCATTTTTAAATAGCTCTTGGAAGACAAATTAATAAAAGAATTTATATGTCTTTCATTTGAAGATTCATGAACAATTATGTATTTAATCAAACGATAATGTTAGATAACCAATAAAAATTCAGTCAACATCAGCTAATAGTTTAAATTGGATGTCCTATTTCTTTGAGTTTCGGATGTTCTATTTTTTTACATTTCAGATGTTCTCTTTCTATTATTGGTTATCTTAGGTTTCAGATCTTTTATTTTTAAAAAAGCTATGGATGTTCCACTGGTTTTCATTGTGGATGTTCTATAAAAAGTAGTTACAGATGTTCTATTTTTTATTAGGCTGATTATTGGTTAAAAAATATTGGTTATCTATACTTTTCCTTAACCAAAATGAAAGATTTATTTGTCTAAAAACTAAAATACCAAGGACTAATTTGTCCTTTTTATTTGCATGGTAGAAAATGTTTTTGTCTTTTTATAACAAATTGGAAAATGAAAATATGATTTATTTTTTTTGGTAAAGTGAAATATGATTTTCAATAATAAAAAAGGTAATAGGACATCATATTTCCAATTTTTTTAAAATAATACATATGTAGCATTGATTTTTGAAAAATAATAGAGTGCCCCTCACTCTTGAAAAAACGAGACTAACATGTTTCTACATTGGTCAGACTCGTCAGATGGGAACGAAAAATGTTTGTGTGGCTAAAACGGGTCCTGTTTTGACTTAACGATGTTCAGTGTGGATCTATTCTCGCTTCCTATGTCCAAAACAATGTTGTTTTTTTTCAAATTGTGAAACTCATATGCAATAGCCAAAATGGAGTCATTTCTTCTCTAATTAGTAGGGCAAAATGTGTAATAACAATGCCAAAATGGGGTTTTGTGGGGGAATGAATGAGAGGAGAAACAATTTCATTTTGGCTATTGCACATGAGCTCCATAATTTGGGGAGAAACATTATTTCGAACATAAGAAGCGAAAATGAGTCTACGCTGGGCATTGTTGAGTCAAAACGTGAACCGTTTCAGCCACACTAGTACTCTCTGTTGTCATATGGCGAATCAGACCAATAAAGAAGAATGAAAGTCCTATTTTTTCAAGAGTGAGGGGCACTCTAATATTCTTTAAAGGTTCAAAGTGCATCTTTACTATTTTAAAAAAATTAGGGTACAAATGTCTTTTTCTTCTTTAAAAAAAGAGTAAAATCTCAAATAAGCCACTGACAATTACGTCGAAAGACAACGAGGTCCCTGATAAAAAAAATGTATAACCCGGACCTTGATAATTATCGCTATTAGACACATTACCCCCTCCTTCAATTATTTTTTTCCGAATATGTCTACGTGGTAAGTTAAAGTGATGATTTGTTCATTAAATAACCTTCATAGCTCATGGTGGTAGGTAATAGTTGAAGAATTGAAGAAAATTCTCTGCAAAAAAAATGGGTCATATAAAATAGTGTTTATTGTGTTGAGATTGAGCAAGTTAAGATCGAGTTTTATAAAAACTGATGGGGCTAGGTTGGTTCGTAATATAGTGTATCCATCCAAGCTGATGTTTAACGACTAGATCACCACTTAACGTGTTACATATTCAGTTCTATTAACCCTAGATAGAGGACATAGATAAAAGAGTGAATTTATCCACGGTAATAAATATCAGGGGCCGGATTGGGGTATTTTTTATCAAGATCCTCGTTGTCTGTCTAGCAATTTGTCAGGTATCGGGACGAGTATTCACTCTTAAAAAAAAAAAAATTCCATGACAATATTGTCCAAAGTCCGACGCACCCAAAACCCAAGTAGGCAGTAGCATAGAAAGTAAGCAAAATATTTGTTGATTACTTGATTGGTAACTGGAACTCGAAGCAATGGGACCAGTGCAAAGCGAGTTTTATGACTAGCCCCGACTCGGGGGCATATGCGTCTTTCCACTTGTTCTCTTGCTCTCATTCTTTTGATCATTTCTAAATTCCAAATTTCGAATGAGAACAAAAATCTGAAAAAAGCGAATTACTGCAAATATGAAGCACTGTCTTGGCATTTATACCCTTCTCAAATAGAACTGATCTTACTCACACTCACTCTCCCTCACTCTCACAGTCTCTCACACACTCTCGTCGCTGTTTCTCCATCTCTCTATTCCCCTTCTTCGGAGTGTGTAGCAGCTCTGAGCTAAAACCCTAACACATTAAACTTCAAACCCTAGCATTTCGAAACCCTTGCATTTCACCAAAATCAGCTTCGATCATCGTCATCCATGGGTCACATTGGTTCCAGCAAAGACGTCAAGCTCTACGACAAGGGCAAGCGCGATGCAATGGACGTCGATTCCGACGAAAACTTCGACGACGACGACGATTTTCCCTCAAGCGGCGTACTCAGAGGCTTAGGCCGAGAGCCTCTCAAGAACTTCTGTAAGAAGGCCGCAGAGCTCTTCTTCGAGGAGTACGGCCTCATCAGCCACCAGATAAACTCCTTCAACCAGTTTATCGCCACCGGGGTTCAGAGCGCCTTCGATTCCTTCGGTGATCTCATTGTGGAGCCCGGTTATGATCCTTCGAAGAAACGCGACGAAAGTGAGCATTACCGTTACGCCGCCGTTAAGTTCGGGAAGGTGACGCTGGAGAGACCCAAGTTCTATGGCGGCGAAGGGCATGGAGATTTCAAGATGCTTCCAAGGCATGCACGCCTTCAGAGAATGACCTACTCTTCCCAGATTAAAATCGAGATTCAAGTTCAGGTGAACACCGTTCAGCAAAGTTCTCTGTTGCTTTTGTGTATAGTAACCTTTGATTCTTTGAAACTTGTGATATGTGAAGGTGATTTATTTGTTGATTGATGAGACGTTTTGTGTCTGTGTTGATTGTTGTGGTTGGCAGGTGTATGTACCTCAGATGGTGAGGAGTGACAAATTCAAGACCGGGAAAGAACAGTACCTTGATAAGAAGACTCTGAAGGAAGAGACCAGAGAAATCATCATTGGGAGACTGCCTATTATGGTCAAATCTGATCTGTGCTGGATGAAAGGGGTTGAGAAAGGCGATTGTGAGTTTGATCATGGAGGATACTTCCTGGTCAAGGGTGCTGAGAAGGTTCGCTTAGCTTGTCATTAAACTGGCAATTTAGTTTTTCTTTGAGAAATTTAAGTTG
>JASCZI010181311.1:60120-75162 GCA_036250425.1 Stylosanthes scabra | reverse complement strand
GGAGAACTGGTGAGATGGTTCGTTCTCTCATATTTATGGGCCCAACATTCTACCAGCGTCTACACCACATGTCCGAGGACAAAGTAAAATTCCGGAATACAGGTCCGGTTCATCCACTGACCCGACAACCGGTAGCAGATAGGAAACGGTTTGGAGGTATCAAATTTGGTGAAATGGAGCGAGACTGCCTCATAGCTCATGGTGCATCAGCCAACCTGTATGAACGTCTCTTTACGCTCAGTGACTCCTCTCAGATACACATCTGTAGTAAATGCAAAAATGTAGCTAATGTGATCTTGCGGCCAGTATCCGGTGGCCGAAAGATAAGGGGTCCGTACTGCCGCATCTGTGAATCTGTGGATGGCATTGTGATGGTTAATGTTCCATATGGAGCCAAATTGTTAGGCCAAGAGCTGTTTAGCATGGGCATAAATCTCAAATTTGAAACCCAGCCCTGCTAGAACCATTTTACTGCCATATTAACTTCATTTAAACTTGGTGTAGTTTAGATATCATCTTGGGTCCTTAAATGCAAATTAACTACCCCATGAATTACTGAAGTTTTAATTTTTCTAATGCTTTCTTAACTTCATGTATACTCGGTGTAGATATCAACTTGGTCCCAGGATTATTGACTGAATGCAAGTTAGTTAATTATTCACATGAATTGCTGAAGTTTAATTTGAATGCACTGTACAGCTTTTCTTTTTTATTTTTGCAACTTTATCCTGATGGTTAAATGTGATGTGTGTAATTTGTGTTTTTCTCTTTTGATGAGCTGGAAAGGAGAGGAGAAAACAAAATTGATATTAGTTCTTTCACGAACGAAAATTCTATATCAAATTTAAGTGAAAAGAAAATGGGGAATGCTCGGTGTTATAAAATTATGTCTACTTTTTGGTCTTCTGTAAAACTTTTCATTCCATACGGATCAAAATATGGTACACCTGTTCCCAATCCTTTATTACTTGGAAGCTCTATTGTAATTTGTAACAAATTAATGCACTATTTTGTACTTAACCTTCACATGGAATAGCAAATGAGAGAAAAGGCAATTTTGCTAAATGACATAACTTTTATTCTTATAGTTTTCCAACATGCATTCACTTTTTTTTTTAATGTGAATCTCAGCCTCATGGAACTGCAGTGTGCAAAGATAAACAAATTCATTATTTTTTCAAGATTGATCGAGTATGGACTTTTTCCAGTTCTTGAACTGGAACAGCAACAGCATAGGGTGAGTTCCAATCAGCATCAAAGATTTCCTTGAGCTGAGAAACAATGGCAGTGTTGTATGTCCCAAAGCTGACACCAGCTGTAGCATAAAAGTAATCCCAGACAAGATTGCTAGTTCCTATGTGAGCCCTTGTATCACTAACTGCATATTTTCCATGATTCACTCTTGTAAAGTCAGGGTATATATTCCCTGTGCTTGATCCACCCTTAATTGCAGGTCCTGTCATGTTGAAACCTGGAACCACATAATATTTGATCTCAACTTTGCCAGAACAATTGTTGAGCATTGAAGATGAGCAGAGATTGTTGGTGTAGAGAAGTGCCTTCAGGTACTGATCTGTGTTATTGAGGTTGTGTGCCCAATATGCTACCAATAACTTCACTTTTGCATGCTTGGAGAACACAACCTGTTTGATAAATTATCATTGATAAGAAACAGAGCAACCAAAGAAAGAACAGTTGGAAGTTTTTGATATTATATTATGTGAAGTTCCTTTATGTATCATCATCCACAACGTCAGCTAAGCCTTTTTCCCACTAGGTGGGGTCGGCTATATAGATCAAAGATGTCATTGCGTCATGTCCATGCATTGAGATGCGACACAGTTTTACGTTGGCTGTCGCAAGGCCTAACACAACCCTACATGGTTCCAAAGATGTCATTGCACCGTGGCCATGTATGGGGATGCGACATTGTTTTATGTTGGTTGTCGCAGGCCAAACAACCCTCCTCGTTTGTCCAGGCTTGGGACCGGCTATGTAGAACATAGGCCGAGTTAAGTTCCTTTATGTATCACTTAGGATTAATTAGAATCAATTAGGCACGGATTGGTCCGAGTAGTAAGCGAATCGGATTCGCTTAGGTAGTGTATGCAGCTATCTCTTCTTACAGACTCACCTACCACGGCCAGGTGCGTGACCCGGGTAGGGTCCAGATTAATCGGGTTGATGCTTTGGATACCGGGCGAGCAACCGAAAAAAGGATCAATTAGGAATGATTAGGTTCTTCTTTATCATATATTGTAATTATCAGTTATGATTAGTTAGTGTATATAAAATCCTCAAGGTGAGGAGTTTAAGACCTCAGGCTTTCACATTATAATCATTATCTAAACAAAAGTTACCTCTGATATTGCTGTGGATAGGGATGGCCAGAAAACTGTTGGGTCCATAAATTCTGATTGACCAAGCCAATCCATGGTACTGATCCTAACAGTCTCCTTCATTCCAACAGATTTAATTGTTTCAATCCATCCTTGCTCATCAGCCTGATATCTTCCGAATAATAGCTGCAGTAGCATGGTGAGATGTTAAGTTTGCATCTCGAAGTGGGGAACGATATTCGTTGAAAAAGAGCCTAGTTCTTATGCTTAGATTCAAGGATGAACATGGTAAAATTGTTTGAATCTTTATTTACCTCTGGAGGAGCAAACGAGAGATAACTGACTTGGGGTAGCATTGTTGAATTGTTAAATCCCAGGTGTTTGAATTGATACTTCAAACATGTAAGGATCAGATAGAATAGGATATCCTGTAACCCGAGGTGTCTCTACATCACGAGGAAGAGGCGACCTGCGAAGAGTACTCCCTCATTCATCATGCTTAAGACATCATTAATCATAATTTAGTGGCAATTTTCTCAGTAAACTTTTCATAATGTGAGTGGTTCCTGACTTACTTGCACCTCTCTTTAGGATCAATGAAATGTGACCAACAGGGAACCTTTCTTTCAACTTGCCATGTTTGATCAAACACTGTTTTTGTGTAATCTGAAGAATTAAGAGATGCAAGTTTCCACAAGTTGTTGAAATATACCTCAACCTTGTTCGCTATTGTTGGACAATCAGCGAAATAAATTCCAACTTCCTTGACCTAGAGCCACCACAATAAGCAATTAGAAAAATTCAGAGTAGAAGATGGTAACAATAACTAGCAGGAACATGTCTTAAGAGTAGAATTGCTGCTTCACCTCAAGTCCTCGACAAAATGGACATAAACGTTATGTTTTGGGACATTGAATTAACGTATTTTTTGTCCTTAACAAGAAGGATACAAAGACACTAGTACGAGACAATTTTTTTCTCCTTTTATATTGTCCTTATCAATTTTTTATAATTAATCTTTTATCATTCTATTTTTTCTTTTAAATTGTGTGTGAAGAGAAAAATGAAGGTAAATTGAAGTTTTTATAATTTGCTCTTGTTATTGTATCTTGTTCTCGTTGTCCTATCTTGTTCTGATTTCGAAACCAAATACGAACAAAACAGCCATGAATTATTGAATTTACCTGTGTAAGAGATTTCCAATCATTGTTTGCAGATCCAATGTACACATCCCTTTTATCAGATATCCAAACTTTTGCATGGACAATGCCTGAACCCCACCAATCCTTAAGCAGCAGGGTTACATTCTCGACGTTTGGCCTTCCGGCAGCAAGTGTCGACGGTTCTAAGGTAAATTTTGGAGATACTCCAGAATGTGACAACAACCTACATGAATATCCATTTCAAATTTTGTTTATTCATTCAACATTGCACAAATGGCATTAAAAACATATATCAAAATGCACCTGATGCTAACATTTCGGTCTGCAGAGTCCTCCAGCGCTTGATAGAGTGCAGCACCTTCTTGAGCACCAAACTCTTGCATCTGTTGTTGAGTGTAACCATAGTCGCCGGAGCGAGGATCATCCGGCGAAGCAAGCAGCTCCCAGTACTGAGCAATTATGTCAAGCCTTCTGGTGGAGTTTGCAGCCATCCAACTTAGCACATCCCCTACAAATAATTACTCAACATAGTTAAGAGAAAAATAATTGATGCTTTTTCTCTTCTTCTTAAATTTTCTACATCCAAAAACTGTTGAATGCCAAAATATATACCAGTAGAGAGGACACCAGGGACATGGAAGAGGTGAGGCATATTTGTTGGGATGGATTGGACCAGCCATGCTTTACAGTTTCGATTGGACGAGGAGGAGGACGACGATGAAGAAGAAGATGAATGAGCAAGGTTGCTCAATATAAACAAGTAATACACAAAGTGGAAGAGACAAATCATGATACTTGGTTTCATCATCATAGCATAATGATATGAGAAATTGTTTCCACTCACACAATGTTAAAATGGACATGAATACTAATACTAGCTGTCATGTTTGACTTTGGATGGAGTCAAAGTTAAGCAACGAAAAATTTCTAACATGTTTTTCTTTCTTCTCAAATGTTAAACTCTTGTTATGGAATGAAACAGAAGAGAATCTTGCTGGAATATACGGTATTGCATTAATTGGTGTGATTGCAGGATACATGTCATGTGCAGTTGTATATGGTATTGATATGCTACACTTGGAAGATCCGCAACTATAGGGTCAGCTCAAGTTTTTGTATTTTTTAATTTTTAATTATGAAACACTAAGTTGGTTTCAAAGAATTTTATATTGGATATTTTGATTTCTAATTGCATCACTTTCCATGTTTTTCATTTATTACAAATAAATCACATTGACTCTCTTGATTGAATCTTACACCTTCTGCTGCAATTTAAACTTTATTCATTCTTTAAAAAATAGTTTGAAATCTTGTAACGGCAAGACATTGAGATAAGGACACGGATACACAAAACCATGTTTAACAAATTGGTTCCCTATTCACACGCTCTTTTAGTAAACACCAAATCGACACCCGTATAAAATACGGTGATTGAGGCATTAACCACCTTCTCCATTTTATGGTTCGTCTATAATAACCGTATTTTTATACGGATATAAAGGCGGTGTTTGATAAAATGGTGTGTAGATAGCATTATTCTTAACCGATATAACCCAAAAATATTAAATTAGTGTATTCATGTTCTTAATAGGATTTTTTTTTCTTTTATTGTCCCTGTTATTTTTTCATAATTATATTTTCTCATCATTATATTTTCTTTCTAATTGTGTGAAGAAAAATAACCGCAAATTCATTTGTTTTTTAAATAGTTTGTTGTACCTTATATATATAGTTATAGCCAAACAAATACCGAACACCAATTTTTGTTGTGTTATGTTCTTAATATTCTGTTATCAAAACTAAATACAGATATGATTTAGCGTTATTATTTGAATTTGATGAGAAACAAAAAGTACAAAGTGCAATTAAGGATAATGATTCTAATCATTCTATACAAAGGATGATAGTAAATAGTAAGAAACTAAACCTTGAGATCACTATTGTATCCCAATTAACCATTCTGAATGATGCAAGATCCTAAACTGCAAACATAACATCAAATCCTACCTCTACACTAACAACTTCATCAATCTCCATTATCTAACTAACTTCCTAAGAGATAGAATGCCTCTGGTGTCTCAAACCAGATGACTTACTATCTCCATGGCCTAAACAAGTAGGGCTATTAGAGCAACTCCCTGAAGTCTAAGAGTTCCTATTATTACTCTCTTGGTGTCCATTTCCCACAATCCATAACTTATCAATGATTCTCCTTGACCCGGACCGCAGCAACTGCATGCCGGTTCGGCTGTTTTTGCTGTTCTTATTACTCAACAACTTGTCATTTTTATGGAACTCTTCATCGTTGATCCTCGAACGACTCATCGGCACCTTGAGAGATTGGCACCTGTTAATCGCCCTCTTCTCACCTCCTCCTCCTCCAAGGTGTGAAGGATCATGTGAATTGCTATGTATTGCTTGAACTCTTGCAGCAGCTCTAACCTGTTCAAAAAAGAGAACCTGCACTATGACTCGAAGAGGAAGCCGATCATTCTGCGCAGCATGTGTGGAAGCACTCGCTGTCAGTTTCTTCACATCCATCAGTCCACATAGCTTCTTCCTTTCTGCTTTCGTCAAATCCGGATGCTTCTGAAGACAATAAGGCTCAACAAAGTTAGAAACTAAAAACTGCTGCTTATGTATGTGAGAGCAAAACTTCAAAGACAGATAAAAGCTGAATCGTTAGATAGATTGACATGTTTAACTAAACTGTTTTACATAATATATGTTCACATCTAGAAATAACAGATTTTACAGCAGCACCAATATGTTTCAAAATAAGCATACCTTCAAATAAATGTCTATAGCTCTGTATAGACCATCATGACTTGGCCTAGCACAATCCGGAACTGATTGAGACAAATCAACAAAACTAGAGAGACCGAGATTAGGCTCATGCGCAATTTCTCCAAGGTAACCATCGATCAACTTTCCGATGTTCAATAAGGACTTATGACTTGAGATATATAGATCTTTTCCATTATCTTTCTCCTCAATAACCTCCATATTTCCTCTTCCTTGTTCTTGAATCAAGTATTGATTCAAAAGACCTTGCACCAAATCAATATCATAAGTGGTTATCTGAGGAGATTTTGCTGGAATCAACAAGTCTTTGACACAAGCTTCATGCAATTTCGGGCTAATTTTCTTCGTCAATTCTTCTCGTGCCGACTCGTTTGCTCCAACTAATATAGCAAATTTCAGAAGCTTCAGCAAGAAACTACAAGAGCAACCGAAGCCGTTATCACTTGGCAATAAACAGACAACTGCTTCTACCAGGGACTTGTTTCTTAATGCATGCTCATCCGAAGTCAATGCATCAATGGAATCAGGTAACCATCTCATTGCATAGACTTTTAGTGCCTCTGCAATCACAGCGCTATCCGTTCTTCCATTCAATTTCACACATATCATTACTCGCTTGTAAAGATCAATGTCCAGTTCGCATATATCTTCAACCCACCAATCCTTAGGAACAGATTCCATGTGATCTATAAACATCATCTTGTGCTCAACAAGTTTATCTCTCTCTTTTAGCTTCCTATTATAAGTGTAGGACCAGAACACCCTTGCTGGATCCATAGTAATCTTAGAAGCTATGGAACCTATGCATCTCTCTATGATCTTAAGATCCTCACACCATGGCAGAAAAGAATTACAAGTTTGGAGGACAATTATAGAATCCTTCCAGCAACAGAAGATGCCTGAGTTAAGGAACACTTCAATTTTAAAAACTAAGTTCCCCAAATCGATATCCTCGGTCATCTCAAGATACTCGGCCGCACAACGAGCAGCTACGACATTGTAAGGATTAAGAGTGACAGTCATTTCATAACAGAATTTTGCACATATTTCAAAGGCCTTAGGTCCTCCTGGGAAATCATCCAAGTAAATTTCATCAGAATCCTCTTCACTAGCCTTCGATATCAACTTCTGTAATCGGTTGCTCTTGGACAACAGAGGAAACTGCAGCTCATAAATTCTCAAAGTCAATATCAACATAGTAATTAAATCAAACAACTAATTTGTGGATATAACAGGGAAAGAGTTAAAGATGCCTAAAACAATGTGTACCTTATGAAGGTAAAACTTAACTCCACCAACATTAATGGTAACATCTGTGGCCAATTCAGATGATACATATCTGCATGAGAAATTGAAATCAACAATGCCAAGCTTATAAAAGGTATATTCTTTTCAGGGAAAAAATAACAAAGAGTATATCAACACTATTAGCAAGTCAATCATCTTCAGCCAAGATTTTTTTAGGAAAAAGATAAACTAACTATTCAGTATGTAGTTAGTTGTTACACATTGTTTTCATGTTGGCAGAAAGGCCCCCAAAAACTAATAACATGTCTGAAAAGAAGAAAAAGGAATCTTTATGGACTTGTTAATGTTATGGCAGAGACATGTCTGAAACCTCACCCTTAAAAGTTTAGATTTTGTGTCTAGCTAATCCTGATATGAATGAAGTTATTATTTAGAAAAAGCATTAAAATTAGTGCATAATAATAACAATTTAGATGCAGTTCCAAATTAGTACTAACTTTAACAAACTTGTCTCTTAGCTGCACACATATATAACCCTCATGCGTGACAGATGACATTTCACTGTCGATAATGCTGAAAAAGCCTTATAGCCATGTTACCAAAAAATGCTCTTTCTCTTTCTCTCTCAGGACAAAGTCCCTAACCTTTATTACATACCCCCATAACAATATCATAAATTCATATGCAGTAATAACCCATGGGTTCAAGATTAAAGAAGAAATAAAGGAAAAGGGTATAATTAATATGTATCAAATCAACGTATTTATAGAAATTAACATTACTCTAATAATATGATGTTTTAAAAGGCCCTGCTTCCACCATGATTGAAGAAGATAAAGGAAAAGAAAGAATCTAAGTGTGGACCACCTCTCTCTCTCTCTCTCTCTCTCTCTCTCAAGAATCCAGTAATAGAATGATAACATTATTTAAGTAACTAGAGTGGAATATAAAGGGTATGAACTTCTGAGAGCATTATTAAAGTGTATAGGAATCTAACTATAACTATAGCAGCAACTGTGCTAGAAAAATGCAAGCAAATACCAAATTACTGAACTTTTTTAATTAATTAATGAAGCGGAATAGAATAACAGTGAAGATTAAAGAATGCATGCATGCATATAATGAAGAAGGAAAGGGAAGAATGACCTGGAAGAGTGTCCATTTGCTTGAAGGGAATCAGGCTTGGAACCCAACTTCATGAACTTCATATTTTGCTTTTTGTATGTGAAAGCAAGCAGGCAAGCAGGTAAAGGGAGAGGATCACATCACATAAATATAATAGAATGAATGAAAAGGGTGATGATGAGTGTGAGGGTGAAGTTAGCTACTTAATAAGTGGGGGGGAGTGTGTAGAGTTGAGCAACAATAACTAACAAAGCAGGGAGAGAAGAAGAATGGAACCAAGAATGGGGAGACACGGAGTGTTTTTGCGTGGCGTGTTGGGGTTGCATTTGCAAAATGGGAATTGAATGTGGTTGTTGGTTTTGTGGAGGAGGAAGGTGGAATGCATTTATGTCATCATGTTTTGATGTATGTGTGTGTGTATGCTGGGAATAATAATAATAATGGAATAACAAGAAGAAGTAGAAGAAGAAGAAGAGACAAGTGTTGTGGTGTTTGGTGGTAATGGTATGAATGCTGTTTGTGTGACAGAAGAAAATGTGGTCACTGCTCAGAGTTTCACAGACTCAGACCATCATGAATGGATTGGTGCTTCTCTCTCTCTCTCTCTCTTGCAGGCCTATACTGTGTAGAGGGAGCAACCACCACACACCTACAAACGATTCACCATCATTCAACTTAACTCTGCTTTTGCTTTTTCATAAATAATACTCTTAACTCTCTTCACTCTACACATTACATATTTACATTTACACCACTTTTGCTACACTTTTTCACTTGTAAATGTATTTGTAGAAGAAAAACTTAATACTTACTATGAATAAACATCCAACTTTGGATTCTACCGGTGTTCAATTATTCCTGTTTAAATAAATATTGAGAATTTAAATTTTATTTGATGTGTATAATAATTTATTGGCCAAATGATAAATTCTAAAATAGATAGTGAATTAGTATAATTCTAGCTATATATATTTTAGCTAATCAAGTTAAATTAAATTATTTATTTTATGTTAAATAAATTAATATTTTTATATTAAATAAAAATTTATTTTGATTATTTTTTATGTTATTTAATATCAAAACATTAAAATAAATAATTTAGTTAGTTAAAATAGATGTACACATAATATTACTTTTAGTTTTAACCTATCAAGTTGAAAAATATAGTGGAAAATAAAAAATTTACTAAAGTAGTATGAATCATGGTTATAAGAATGAAGAATCGGACCAAATTGAAAATCAACTACAAATGTATTTGTAGATGGAAAACTAAACATGCAAGTTATATGCATAGAATGAATAGTATTACTTAGTTTTATTTAAAAAATTAATAAGAATAAAATAAAATATTTCACATAATATTCATCTAATTATTTATTATAAAAAAATTACTTTTTATTATTTTTCCTTTTTATCATAACATGAACATAAATTTATTCATATATATATATATATATATATATATATAATGAGAATTTGAATTTTATTTAATGTATATAATAATTTATTGGTCAATAATAAAATTTAAAATATATAATGAATGAGTTTTACTCTAACCTATAAAAATACAGTGAAAATTTTAAAAATATTAGTATGAATTTATGGGTTAAGAATCGGACCAAATTACTCTATTCAAGTAAAAAATTTTAATAATAAATCACTCAAAGAATTAAAAACATTGATAAAAAAAAGTCTATTTTTAGCAGTAACTAATTTAAAATTAAAAATGAAAACTAAGTTTTCAAATTATTTAGAGACTTAAGTATTAATTGTCGTGATATCTTCAAATTAAATATAATATATTTCATTAATTCTATCAATTTCGTAATAATAGGAATCTAATTATAAAATTAAAAATAATATAGAACATAATTGAAAGACAGAAAAATATAAGAATTTAATTAAAAATTTGGTAAAATTATAAGAATTAATAATAAAGTAATTAAATCAATTATTAATTACTTGTTATCTTGGATTTTTTATTATTTTTAAACCACTAGCATATATTAATGGAAATATTGAGGTGCAATGATGCGGTCAAAAGCCTATTATCAGATTTAGCATTGACCGATAAGTTTAGGTTCACATTAGGTAGTAAAATCATTGACTTGTACTATATATCGAACCCATCTTTTACAGTGGTAAATTTAATTCTTTTTTTTTTTTTTGGTATTACGTGGTATAGTCGATTTTTTTTTATAGTCGATTTATTAGAGAATATCAGAATCATATTAAATTGGGCCAATTTTATTGGTTTCTATCACAAATATTGGATTTATATTTGTGCATGTATGTTGTGATGGGTCTCAATAGTCAATACCCATTTGAATCTGAAATTATGAATCTCTCAGCCCAAAATTAAATATCACGTGAAAGGCCTGCACTGAACGAAACAAACGATGTGGGCCATGTTTTAAAATATTGCCATGTTTGCTTTTAATTCACCTCCACCATCCAGCAGCCAGCAGCCAGCACCCAGTGCCTGTCATAACTCATCAGTAACTTATTTCCAACGTTGTCGGTGCCTCAAGGAGTAGTGTCATTCACATTTCATTTTTTTTCCCCCTCTTGAGTTTGCAGCCTCAGAAAACAGAAATCCTCAATTAATGAAAATGAATGTCACTCTGAATTTTATTTTTATTTAATTAATTTCAAACAAATGAAGAAAGGTAAAATACCCGACCGCGTTTGAAACAAAAATTGAGACTAAAAAACTAATACTAGCGGATTGAGACTGAGAGATTGAAACTAAAGTAAATTTGTGTATTGTGTTTGATTTAAAATGTACTCCACAGAGACCAAAATAATTAAAAGACTAAAATATCTTTTATTATAAAAAAAAATCAAAATTCTGCTCCTTCCTCGTTCTGCCCCCATTCCTTTCCTTCCTCGTTCAGCCCCGATCCTTCCCATTCCTTTCTGTACAGAATGTACCTTTTAGGATTTGGGACTCCCGGCGTAACCGGACGTGCCAAGACAGAAGGCTGGAGATTTATGTGAGAGGTATGTAGCGTGCTGGAGAAGAATCGCCAAATAAGGATTTGGGAGTCTCCGAGAGCACAGCAATTGGGTAGGGTTTAGAGGACGTACCTGAGGGAAGAGCTGATCTTCCCTTTATATACCCGTGATGGGCCCGATCACATAGGGGTTGGTTAGCACCGGCCTAGAGTATCTGACTTTCCAAGGCTCACTTTCTGGTGCGCGTAAGTCGGATAGTCGGTTATCTCTTCGGCTTGGTCCATACCCTGTGTTGGGCTTGGTTGAGGTTGGAGCCCATGTTTGGATATTGGGCCACAGGCCCAATATCCGGAACAGTTGCCCAGAACTCGTGGAGTCCGGTTTTCCGGGCTTTAGGAATTGTAATGCCCCGAATCGTTGGTCGTACCGTCGTAACTTTTAGGGGTGTTTGACCGTTTCTGATCGTGTTTGATTTTCTGGAATCTTCTTTGAAGAAGAACCGTCAGTTGGATTTGACAGCTGACATCAGCACGCGTCGGAGATCGTGGGGAAGAGAAAACGTTTCGTTTTTTATGATTGGTTTTTAAGAGGGGGGTCGATATTACCTTTATGCCCCTTCCTTTGAGAGGGAGGGCAGGGAATATCGAACGGTTATCCCTATTTTGCCCCTCCTTTTGAAATTATGAAGGAGTGGCGAGGTGAGAGGGTTTCATTTTCATTTTCCCTTCTTCATTCTCTGTTCTTCATTTCTTCTGCCCTCCGTATTCTCTTCCATTTTTTTTTCAGTCGCCGTTGTGTTCTTCGCTTCTACCACTTGCCGTTTGTGTTGGTGCTGCTCTTTTCCTTCTTCAGGTAATGTCTTGCTTGTTTCCCCCCTCTTTTTTTTTATACTTTCTTTGCTTTCACTAGGATATCTGGTTGGAGTGGGTTTTCTTCCACTCCATCTTCTCTGGTGGGGTTTTAAGGCATCGTTACTTGGCCGTAGGTGGTGGTTTTTTCCACCCTCCATTTTTTCTTGACTTCAAAAACTAACCTTTCGGATGCGTTTGGTGTCCCTTTTTTCCTCTTACCAGGTGGACTTGATGGCAGAAAACCCCGATGACAACCAGGATATCGCGGCGACTGAGGTGGTTCAAATTCCACGCGAGTTGCCGGATATTTATAGATGGGTTTCTCCCGATGTCTTGGGAGCTCCCTGTACAGTAGACCAAGATTATTTAGACAAATTGAAGAATGCTGGGGTGATTTTTGGTGGTGGGGAATTAGAGCGACGCTACCGGGTTGAGGTTGCTCGTCGGGGAGAGAGAGTGTGTTTCATGAATTTGAATCACCCTCGGGTCCCCCATTGGCTGTGGGTGAATGAGATGATGTTCACCGAGTTTGGGGTTTAAGTCCCGTTCACCGACTTCCAACAGCGACTTCTCAATCGAGCTTGCATAGCTCCGTCGCAACTTCATCCAAATGCCTGGGCGTCAGTTCGGTGCTTTGAACTGGTGACTAGCTTTTTGGAGTTGCCGCAAGAGCCTGAGGTGTTCTTGTGCCTTTTTAAGTTTTATTCATCTAACACTTCAAAAAAGACTAAGAAGGGGTATATGTCTGTTCGGCCGACGAAGGGTAGGAAGATCTTCGGCCTCTATGAAGATTCGTTTCACGGTTTCAAGTGTCGGTATTTCAAAATTATACCGGTAGGAAATCATCGGCCTTTTTGGTTAAGTTTGGAGGGTGATGGACGGTTCCCTTCTTACTGGACCGATAGGGCCGGCTATGATGTTGCCCCAGTGACCTACGAAGGTTTGAGGGCCGAGCAAAAACAAATAGTGGATGTGTTAACTTCCCTGTTCTCCGACCGAATCTTGAAACCAAAGTCCCTCTTGAGTCATCCAGAGGAGGCTCGGAAAGAGATTGGTAATAGTTTCTCTTTCATATATATTATTATTAACTTTTTTTATATATTGTGCTGATATTCGTTGTTCCTTTTTTCAGTGAAAATGGCTGGTGGTGAGGTGACCTTGAACCGTTTGCGCCATTTAACCCGTCCTTCTACCTCCGCCGTAGTTCCGGTTACGCCCGTGGTTGGGCATACCGGAGCGGGTCCTTCTACCACTGCTAGGGCGGTTACTCCTCCAGGTCCTACTCCTGAAGTGGTTATTACTCCAGAGCAGGGGAGTTCTAATGATGGAGGTCGGGGTGTCGGGGAGGATCGCAAGGTCTTTTCTCCAGTCCGGAATGATCAGCAGGTATCTCCGCCATCTTCTAATAGGCTTTCGGTGCCGATACGATCCTCGGCTGCTAAAAGGCAGAGAACAGAGAATTCGGCCCGTGAGTTCAGTCCTTTGGATCGGTCTTTTGACGCTCCGAAGTTTATAACTGAAAACCTGTTGGGGCCTAGGGCTCAAGAGGCTCTCCGAGACTATGATCCCGTGGAGAGCTTCCAATGGGTACAGTAGGCCATGCTCAAATCTGCAACCATTATGAGATCCGTGGAGCCTCGCCTGACCATGGTGGATGAGGCAGAGAGGCACAATCAGCGATTAATGGGTGATTTGAAGGCTTTCAACCTTCAAAAGGTTGTGTTGGAGGAGCAGTTGAAGGATGCCGTTGTCGCCAAGGAAAAGCTTGAGGGGGATCTTAAGTCTGCCGAGAAGAATTTGGAGATTTTGAAGCAGAAAAAAGATGAGGAGGTTGCTGCTATCCAAGGTCGGGTGAAGGAATTGGAGTCTGAGGTGCAAAAGCTCAAAGATTCCGTGGCTGCCGAGAAGGCTCGTGCCGACCTTGCCGAGGGGAAAATCCCAGCTCTGGAGAAGCAGCGGGATGAGAATGCTGAGGATGCTAAGGCTGCTGTGGCGGCGACCGAGGGGGTCCTGAAGGCATAGCTGGCCGTCTTGATCCCAGATTTTGATACTTCGCAGATTAGCTTCTTTAAGGAGGTTGTGGACGGAAAGGTGGTGGATATTCAGATGGACCCTCCTCCTTCATAATTTACCTTTTGTTCTCTTAAACTTAGTAGTTTATTTTGTGAACAATTATATGAACAAATGTTTGTCTAGGGGTGCACATGGGGTCGGGTGAAGCCGGGTTGGTATTAGCCCGGACCCGGCCCTAAATAATGACCGGACCTAATTTCTAGACCCTTACCCGACCCTAGACCCGATGAAGCCACACTACCTTCGGGCCCAACTGGGTGAAAGCCGGGCCTAAACAATGTTCTTATAAAAAAAATTAAGAAGACATTTGTCCAAAAATCTGCATTTCACATCTTGCAGACTTGCACTCGGACCTTTTTTCTAAAATCATAATAAGGAAGTTTTGATTAAAAACAAAAGAATCAATTAATAATGAATATGAATAATACTAAGTTTGATTAAAAATACCTTTTGTGGTGCATCACAACCATTCAGTATCAT
>JASCZI010181311.1:0-13915 GCA_036250425.1 Stylosanthes scabra | reverse complement strand
TTTGTTTAATGGTATTTTTCACTATCACTTTTGTATTAATTATTTGTCAATAAATTATGAATTATTTTTTTAATTATTATTAAATCCATTTAGACTTACTTAAATATTTTCTTTCATCCTTTTAAAAAAAATGGTATTTAATAATATTGTTTTAGATTACTCTTTATTTTAATTGCTAATAAATATGAATTTAGTCAAAGTAATGGATAAAAAAAGTACGAATATATTTGTTAAAAGCACATTTAGTTGATGTTACTACAATTATTTATTTTTTTAATTTTTGTACTGCTTTTTTAGATTATAAATTAAAATAAGTTACTATTGTAAATGTGTTTAAAATAAACAATATAGATACTAAAAGAATCTTACAAAAATTTATCTTACCGTGTAAATATCAAATTGTGAACATCTATTTTTCTCCTAACTAAAAAAATGATCTCATTTTTTTTATATTGGTACAAGTTATAGAAAAGAGAATTAAATAGCTAATTTACTTTTCATTTTTATTTATATTATTTACTAAAAGAGATATAACTTATTCAAAGTTTTATGGAAAGTTTATTGATGTAGGTAAAAATTAAGTAAATATTTAATTTATATATAGTGTTTACTTATAAACAGACTAAATCACAAAAAATATACATAAAATATTTTTAAATTAATAAAAATATCTTAAAAATATTATGTAGGTTTATTGAGTTTTTTTATCTACAATGTTATGTAAGATGTCTTGAATAAATTGACTCTCATGTTCATGAAAAATAAATGTAAAAATCAAATTTCACCCATCATTTCTTTACAAATATTTAATTTCTATATAATGTTAACTTATAAATAAAGTTTATTAATGTATCTCACTAATAACTTAAATATTAAAAATATCTTAAAATTAAAAAAAAATATCTATCTGTTTAAATTAATTTTGACTATTTTCAAATTTTCTAATATTATATTTTATTTATTATCATAAATATTAGATGATTGATAATTTTTCTTCGCATTTATCTTATTTTATATTAATTTCTATTTTTTACTAAAAATCTTAACTTACAAATTTTCTCATTTATTATTATAATATTTTAATAATTACCGTGCGAACGTACGGATAAAATATTCTACTTATTTATAAAAAAGGATGAATCTATCTAAAAAGTTTTTTGGAACAACTTTTTTTTAAACAGTGTTTTTGGAACAATTTTTTCCCGATGTTTTGAAACGATCTAAATTATACACAACTATTTTTTTTTTTTTAAAGGCAACTCTTCTTTTGTACTATTAGAAAAAAAGAGAGAATGAAAGGGGAAGAACCAAAAAATGATTGAAAATAGAAACCATCTTTCAATAGTTTATGAGTTTATTGTTAAACAATATTGTCACTCAATAACATGGCGTTCGCTAATAATTATTAACATAACATAACATCCTCTCAGTCACCTAAGGCTCATGTGGGGGAGGGAATTTATATATAATTATATTATATATAATAGAAAATATAAATATATAAAAAAATACACTTGAAGAGATTAAAAATATAGTACTGATTACTATAGAATAACACCATGTTCCTTAAAGCAATGAAGTAGTGGCTTTATGCCACGACTTAACTTATCTGGAATCTTCACCTTTTTCCCATAATAATATTTGGTTGTATGGCCAAGTTCAAGCATGGCAAGACAAAATCAAATTAATAAATCGCCTTAGAGCCATGTGGGAAACCTTTTTTAGGCTCGAGAGGAAACATTACAAAATTAATTACACTGCTTCAATTAATTAATAAATAGCATACTCTAATTAGTAAGTTCCTAGGGGTTCTAAAGATGAACGAATTTTGACAAAATTGGATATAAGATCTACCTTGTAATTAGAACCATGATGATGATATATTTTTTTCTTCTTCTCCCTTTTGAGTTGTAATTATTATATCTGAAGTATATATAATTCACATTTCCTTAATCCTTGCAGTGCCAACTTACACCGCACTTGGGCTTTTTCTCTTATATAGTGTTTTTTTTTTTTTTTTTTTAAATATCATTTGTGTATGTGAGTTCGTGTGTTACATGTGTCAGAGAAGGAAATTTGTAAATCCTCATTATGCCTCGAACCAAATCTTATGGAAGCTATTAAATATTTAAATCGGAGTCGTATCACGGAGAATCTTTATACAAATCTTTGAACTCATGCTCATGCCTTTTTATTATTTTTTAAAATTATTTTTATATATACACTTCAGAATTGAATTATTATATATATAAATCTTATGGGGTGTGTTGCTTTGTTGAAACATGCTGACCTGTCTAATATAGGCATATCAATTGCTATTAGAGTATTAGTCACCTAATTTCTGAATTTATGATATGGTTCCTATGATATGATATCCCACAACACACTGTATAAGAATATAAGATGTTATTGTTTTTGGTTTGCACAATATTTTCGCAGACATTGCAAAGGGTTTCTTGAGCAGAGAAAATACCGCTTCATTCTCAATAATGTAGATTCTGTCGTTGAAAAATCGCCCTTTGCTATCTGGATAATTTTTCATTGCATTAATAAGAGATTTCGGTATTATAACTATTGGAAAAAATCTTCCTTTGGTATTTGTGGATATTCACCAAAAAGCTCTCTTGGAAAAACAAAAAATATTCCTTCAATTTTTTTTTTCATAAAAGTTCCTTTGTGTGGTGTGGTAATTTTGTTCCCAAGGACATCATTGTATTCTTTTGGGTGCCTTTGATAAATGAGATTAGGATTGATACATGTTGGATAGAAATTAAAATTTCAATTTTAGTATTTAAAATTTCAGTATTTTAATACTTTTAATTAGGAGGGATTGAAAGACTGAAATGATATTAAAATTTTAATAATTTTTTTTACTCAAATATCCTAATATAACATTAAAGTTTTTAATATTAACTTTTATTTTTTATAACAAGATTTTTTTTTCTTGGACCAAGAGTTGGCTATGCCAACCCCCAACTCACACACACTTATTTTTATTTTTCCTTTTAGCTCTTGGCAGGGCTCGAACCGCTGCCCTCTTGTATGCAGCACCTTGGTGGGATAACTCCTCACCACTGCGCTATGCCCACAGCTGCTTAACAAGATTTTTCTATTTCTTTTGTTGTCACTTATGGGTTTGTTTTTTGTTTTTTGGTTTATTGGGCTTATGGGTTTGGTTTATTAATAAAGCTCAGCCCTTTCGTTTTAAAATGTGGCTAAATATTTGACTATCCCATGATAAAAGTGTTATTGAATATCAAAAGACCCAACATTGAACATCCAAAATTATTGGGCTAATGGGCTCACGAGCCGAACAAAAAATACATTGGATTGACTTCTTCGCCACTAGCTCCAAGACACAAATTGTCAGCAATCATGACAAAAGAAGGGCCAGCAACCAAATTCACTTAGCTATGTTTGGTTGAGAGAAAAGAAATAAAAAGAAAGAAATTCAATATAAAAGAATGCATAAACAAAGTCCCCAAAAGAGTAACTGAGGTAATGAACAAAGAGCTTACCAAGGAGGCTTCAGACGAAGAAATCAAGCAAGCAGTATTCAGTCTGGGGCGTCTAAAAGCTCCAGAGCCAGATGGACTAAATAGGCTATTCTACCAAAAGCACTGGGAGACGGTTAAGCAAGAGGTTTGTGAAGTAGCTAGGGACTTCATGGAAAAGGGTGAGCTGCCGAAGACAGTCAATGAAACACATGTGGTGCTTGTTCAAAAAACTAGTCAGGCAGAATCCTTGAACCAATTAAGGCCCATAAGCTACTGCAATTTCCTTTACAAAATCATTTCCAGAATTTTGGTAATCAGGTTAAGGGACATTGTAGATCACATCATCTCCCCAACACAGAGCGCGTTCGTGGGAGACAGACTTATCCAAGATAACATAATCATAGTTTAAGAGGCTTATCATCTCTACAGAAAGGGAAGAGACAGAATGTTGGAGACCTAGTCATCAAGCTGGATATGAATAAAGCATACGATAGAATGGAATAGAACTACATAGAACGGGTCTTAACAGCATTTGGATTATCAGAAAAGTGGGTCAATCTTGTGATGAGCCGTGTGACAGGAGTTATATACATATTCAAGATAAATGGATGCTTGTCCAAAGTGATCACTCTCCAAAGGGGCCTAAGACAGGGAGACCCACTTTAACCTTATCTTTTTATTATTGCCTCTAAGATTTTCATAATTTTAATAGAACAAGCCCAACAAAATAAAATAATTTATAGGATTAAACTTACCCCTAATGCTCCCCCCATAACTCATTTGCTCTTTGCTGACGATTGCATAATTTTTTCAGGATCGAGGGAAGATGAGATATACCAACTGATTCAGATACTCAATGAATACACTGAAGTTTCTGGGCAAAGAATCAATCTACAAAAATCAGGTATCACCTTCGGAAAGGAGGTTACAGTGCAGAGAAGAGTAAATATTGAAGAAATTTTGGGCATAAGAAGCTGGGAGAATCCAGGAAAATACTTAGGCCTCCCAACACAGTGAACTGTAAAGTTGAAAATAGATAAATTAAAATTCCCAAAAAAAGGATAAATTAAAATTTTGCAACTTCTTAAATCCTAGAAAAAAAAAAAAGTAAAAGGAATGAAGATAAGATGACACACAAATTAAAGTGTATTCTTAGTTATATGTGAGGCTGAGTAAAGGTTAAATCTCATTTTAATTTTTGAGAGAAAGAAATTGTATTAAATTAGTTTTTGACTTTTCAATTGTACTAATATTATCTTGATATTTAAAAACTTACACTATATTAATAATGGGCATCCTTCATACACGTTATGATCATTTTAAATTAAAATATGTGAAAGACTAAAAACATCTCTAATAGGCTAATTTGTAGTATCAGTTTTAATACCTTTAAGAAATAAAGGTATTTGAAATTGATATATTACATTGGAGTTGATTGATGAAATGAAATAGGTGTTACTAAGGTAAGACCATATCACTTTTAACAAAATTAATAAAATGTTGCCATACATATAATTGTTTTTGTTAAACTTTTTAATTTAAATATATAAATTAAATTAATACCAAGCATTGATAACACATATTATATATGATTTTATAAATACTTATATGGTATTTTATGAGAAAAAAATAAAATTAAAATTGTTACTAGCATTGAGATGATTTTTACGATAACGGGAGATTATATTAATACAATTGAAAGTAAATATGGTATTTGGTGTAATCGCCAATCTGATAGGGTTTAACTCCTATTACTCATATGGCTGACCTTGGTCATTGCTATGGTAAACGAGTAAACGGAGTGTAATAATGAACCAAGTCTAGTAAATCCACGAATCTCATGATTTATTCAATGAGAATTTTTCATTTTCCGATGAAAATTTAATTCAGGAGAAAAAATAGAAGTGGGGCGAGTGGTGACGTGGCAGTAGCAGAGTGAGTGGATCAAGTGTTATGTTACGCTGTTGAGGTACCTTGCGTTTCTGCAACGACCACAACCTCTCTCCGTATTCTTGACTTCTTCTTCTTCTTCTTCTTCGTGTTGTTCTTTTGTTTCTGTTAAACATGGTGAGACCGCATTCCTTCTTTAACTAGCTTCTTATTTATGCCTCTGATCATATCATAATACCGTAATTTCATTTGTCGTTTCCTCCCTTTTAATTAGGTTTTTCAACTCTGCATGTTCTTTCTCTCTAACCTCTCAATATTATTCTATTCTTTTCACATTCTGCAGTCAAATCGGCACACCATCGTTCTCATTCAGACCTCTCACAACAGAGCAACCAGGACTTTCATGGATTTTGAATCAGTCACTCAGGCCATGGACGGTATATCTTTTTTCTTCTTCCTTTCTTTTACGATTCTTTGATTTTTTTATTTTTTATTTTTTATATTTGTGATCCACGTAATCTCCAGGGGGGAAAAAGTTTGCAAATTTAGGGTTTGAGGATGATCAAATTTGAAAATAGGGATAATATGAATTGTTATGCTTCGTCAACAGGTATATGTGCATTGTATGAGAGGAAGCTGAAGGAGTTAAATCCAGCTATTCGAAATTTCTCTTATGATATTGCTGATCTCTACAACTTCATGGATGGTCTTGCAGACATGAGTGCTCTTGTGTATATATATCTCTCCTTATTTTTCCTTCTGTTAAAGTTAAAATCATGTGCATGTATAGTGCTTTCATACTCTCACAGATTTCTTACTAGAATATACACATGTATAATTTATTGCATACTCTGCCGATTGCCAACAAAAAATGAAAACATTGAAGGAAGTATATACCGGTGTTCTGTAATCTTTACAAACTACTGACTAGTAACTGCTCATTTTTCACCTAGCTTTGATCTTGCACGGGAAGAGAAATGGATCCTCTTGTGTGATACTAATATATTCTAACATGTGAAAATTTCACATGACCTTGTCATTGTGTTTTCTATTGGCTGATATACAGAGTTTGGCACTGTGTTTTCTCTACCAGTCAAACTAGTAAAAGTAAGAACGTTCGTCATAAATGACATAATTGATGGCAACTACTAGTCCTAACTAATTGGGTATACCTTGTTTATTTCTGCTGCTGCCCCTCACTCTCTATCTCTCTCTTAATTTTAAGTTTTTTTTTTGTATGATAGATCACTATTGTGGTGTTGGTATATGATCAATATAGTGTTCCCATTTAATAGAACAATGTTTTTTGTTGTTTTTTTTTTTCCAGCTCTAAACCCATTTATAGAATCTTAATTGGAGAAAGGAGGACGTTATTAACTAGAATAACCCATACATTGTTGTTGTTTCTTTTGCTGTGACTGACTGCTACATCTCTTTGTTTTTGGCTTGCAGATATGATCATTCAATTCACGCCTACGTGCCACATGATCGACAATGGATTAAGCAAAGAACATTGCGGCATTTGAAGAAATTTGCCCATTGACTAACTGACATGTGATATCCCCTTTTCTTTTTCCCTAAGCGACTAATGTAAAGATACTTGGAAGTGTAGAGCCAAGCAACTCTTACTCTTGGAACTAATGTAATATAATATCAACAGTTTGTGCTACTGAAGTTTGTATGCTTATATCACAACTTTCATTGGATGCGCGAGACAGGATTTGATGGAATTATTGATTGATCATGGGCTATTGCAACTTAGAGATGTGATTAAGGCTCTTGCAAGAGAACTATAAAAGGAAATTTATACACGGACATGAGAATGTTCAATCCAATTGAATAATTAAAACAGAGCTATTAAATAATTCCTGGACAGCTAAGCTTGTATATATTGTTATATACAGAGTTAGAGTTATGGAGCTATTAGTGTTACTAACGAAGCTTTCTAAGCAACCACTTCTTCCTCAAAGAGATATCCAAGGCTAGAAATATCTTGGCCATTCTCTCATCTTCTAATAGATCACAGGCATCCATTACCAGCTCCTCATCTATGTCCGTCATAGCTTGAAGTGCACTCAAAGCATTCTCCAATGGGGAACTGTACTCGTTTCTCTCTTTGTTGTTCATCAGTGACTTCACAGCACTTGCCATCTCAGACAATGCTTCTTTTACTACCATCTTCTTGGGAGGTCTAGAGTTAAATGCCTTTGCGCTTGGCCTTTTCTTAACATGCTGTGGTTTTCGACATGACCCATTTGTATCGGTTTTGTTTCTTTTTACAGTGGCAACCGAACCAACCGATCTTCCATTTATATCCATCTCCCTTGGCCTTTCTGTATCTTGGTTTGATGTTCTGTTGTTACTAGTCACATTCAAATTCCCTGATATTCCAACCATATCAATTTCATTTGAAACTCTTCTATCTTGAATTAATATTTCAGTGTTGTCACTCAAAACCAAGTTTCCATCCATATCCATTTCAATGTCAATGTCATTTGCATCCACCAGGTGAAGCT
Source organism: Stylosanthes scabra (assembly GCA_036250425.1). Taxonomy (NCBI): domain Eukaryota; kingdom Viridiplantae; phylum Streptophyta; class Magnoliopsida; order Fabales; family Fabaceae; genus Stylosanthes; species Stylosanthes scabra. The sequence goes on along the minus strand of JASCZI010181311.1, from coordinate 6,012 downwards.
GCTGCTGAGAACTCACCCTCGATTCCGATGCAATGTTTCCGAATAGCTTGCACAGATCATTGTAAAGATACAAAATCCTGTTTCTATATGAGATGGCATCTGGGTGATCCTGCAAATAGTATTCAGGAACAAGTTGCAATCATAAGATCATTAATTAGTACTTAGTAGTTACAAATTATTCTACATATAGTACATTTATGCTACAATAAAGGCCTATTATATCAAACAAAAAACAAGGTCAATGGATAGAGGACACACCTTAATGTATGCATCCCAAATATCATTTTCAGCAACTATAATTTGTAGGGTTTCATCCCATGCAAATCCATTATGACTGAGAAGATTACGAATGTCATCATGTAGTTTCATCAAGCAGAAATATTGATCCACTAGAAACTGCTTATCATACTGCTGTCCAAATTTAGCGCTAAACGCTTCAGTCAAATGAGTCCAAGCTTGCTCACTGAACAAGTTTCCAATCATATTTCCTCTATTTACTTGCTCAATCATAAGGGCAATAAAATAACATTCCATTGATTCTGTCCAATCTATTGTAGAAGCAGAACCACAAACACCATGAAGAGAGCTATTCTTGTGTTGACCTTTAAATCATAAATGTTGTTAAGAATATGAATATTGGTAATGCGGTGAATGTAAGACATAACAAGTTAAATAAAATCATACTATAATCACCAGGCAATACCTGCTATCGACAATGGCATTTCGCAACTGGGGTCTGCATTGCGTGATAGCTGGATATATCTTGTTCCAGAACATTCCTCTCCAAATATAACACACAATTTGCGATAGCCTGGCAAAGTTTTAACTCTTAGCGATCGAGCTTCAGGATGTACCTGCAGCAATTTTATGTTAACCACAGAGCAACTGAGACAGCTGATCAATGTGCAAAATAGGTCACCTTTATATAAGCATGCCAAACATGATCCTCTGCAGCAACTATTTCTCTCTTATCATCCCAAGAGAACCCACTCTGCTGAAGAAGATTGTTCACATCATTAAATTGTTTCCTCAAATGTTTGTAACGATTCTTCAGAACTTCTTTGTCACATTGAGATTTGAATTGTTCATTGAAAGAGGTAGTCATGTCATTCCAAGCCTGGGTAATGAAGGTTTGCCCAAGCCTGTTTCCACTTTTCACCTGCTCTAATAACAAATCAATAAGACATTGATCCATTGGCGGTGTCCAATATGTTCGAGTACGATCAGTTCCACCTGTATTGCAGCATCCTTTACCTTCACCTTCAGAAAGAAACATATCATTGGGGTAACAATTCAGTTCTCCAATTGTCTTAAGGCGTCAAATACAAACTATAACATGTATGACACATCTTACAATTATTAATTTTCATTATTCAAAGTTATAGATGGGATAAATGTTAATAAAGTCCCTAAGTCTAAATGCCAAGGGGTTATTGAATTATTAACTAAATTATTAGTTTTCCATAAAACAAAAATCCAAATGATAGAAACCTCTATGTTGCACTCACCAGCCTTTTTTCTTGATGTGACATCATGATTTTGTTTCTGATGCAAATTACTGATCTCATCATCAGATACATTTCTGAATATTAATTCTAAATCACGATAGTTTGGCAAAATTTTCAATCTATAAGTTCGTGCATGTGGATGTGCCTACAAGAATTTCAAGTCAGTCAGGCACAGGAAACATGTATATGAGCTCATACTCCTCCTCACCCCAACCCCCTATCACCCGAGTCTCCCTCGATAATATACCTTGACATATGCATCCCAGACACCATCATCAGCAGAAACCATTTGTTGTTGATCATCCCATAAAAAGCCTTCTTTTAGAAGAATCGTTATGTCACGGTAATACTTCAACAGTTTCTTCAGTCGATTCTTCAAAATCCTCTTACAAAAATGAGAGCCAAATTTAGCCTTAAACATGTCAAGCATGTCTGTCCATGCCTTTTTACTGAACTGATTATTGATTATATTGCCCTTGCTCAACTGATCAAGCAAAAGCTCTATAAAATACCGGTCCATCGAAGCATTCCATTCTGTTCTCAAACCACTACTCAGTACAGCATTGCTTCCAATTCCATCACCTAAGATACAAGTTGCATAATACATCACTTATTCTAATTTATTTTTAACAGCAATGTATAATATGATTTCTATAAACAAGCATCCCATGAACAAAAAAAGGTAGTTAAAAAAAACACTAACTCACCTCCTTGAACTTCAGAATCGACACATGCATCATGGCTTGATAAACTGTACCTTCCATCAGCACTTGTATGGCTATATATGACACACAAATCATCAAAATTCAGCACTGGTTTTGTCCTGTAACATCTTGCATCAGTTTGAGTCTTGAGGTATTCATCCCAAAAAACATCATCAGCCACCACCATTTGCCTAGCAGCATCCCATGAAAAACCAGCATGACAAAGAATGTTCTTGACATCATGGAACTGCTTCCACAAACTAGAATAGCGAGACTTCAACACATCCTTGTCACATTGGGAACCGAATTTGGCATTAAACCTAGCGAGCATGTCACTCCAAGCATGCTTGTTGAAGGTGTATCCAACTCTATTCCCTCTTTGCACATGCTCCAACATAACATCAATGAAATAACGTTCCATTGATGGGGTCCAATGCATCCTTGAACGATCATTGGTTGAAGCAACTTGGCTACCCATCATGTTCGATCCTTACAAAAGAAAACACAAACGTGTTTCTGTGTTAGACACTGTCAAGCAAGAAAATTCATACAATAACAAACTATTAAAAAACTCACCTTTATTTTTTTAAAAAGAATAGAAAAATGGGAGGAAGAACTAAGTCATGGGAATTGGAAAAAAGATCAAAGCTTTGAAGGTTAAAAGACTTGATAGAGCTAGAAGGGGTGTGATAGAAAGATTGAAGGCGAAGGTAGAGTAGTGCGCGCTCAACAGTTTGGTGAATTGCGAAATTGGTGCTCGTTTGGTAACACTGAAACCCTAATTCCGGAATAAGGAGCACAATCCTCATACCTGTTTGTTTGGCAATTCAGAATGGGCTTGAACTATTTCGGGCCCGGGGCTCGGGGCTCCGTTTAAAAATACTTCATATATGAAGAATATTGAAGCAGCTAAATAAAATCAACCAATTAAAAACAATTCAATAAAATCAAAGATAAAAATAAACGTAACTCATATGACATTATTCTTTCGGTCAAGGATTCCATACTCCCACATTTTTGTGGGAGTACGGTTAGGCCACCCTAAAATAATCACAAAATGACCCCGCTTCTTTATTTATGGAAATTTTAATAATTTAAAATTATATCCTTCAAGTTTTTTGTTTTTACATTTCCTCCTCCTTTGATGAGACATTTGCCTCGTTCTTTCACGCTTTCGCCTCCACCCACGCCTATCGTGCTTCGTTATCTTTCAAAGAGCTAGGGTTCCTCAGCATCATCACTGCTGCAATGCTACCTCAATCGCCTCTCTTCTTGTGCTTTTCCGCTGTGTAGTCGCTGCTTTGTTCCTCTTTCTCATCGCTGACTTCGATTCAATCATTCTCCATTTTTGTTATTCTTCCTCACATTCTTGCCTCCGGGAAGAGTAGACGGGAGTAGCGACACATTCTTGCCTCCGGGAAGCAATGATGAGCTTTGGTTGAGAGGACCTGCAATCATGAAAGGTATAAATCTGTTTTTCCCCAAATAGATGTAAAATGTAAAGTAATAACCTTATTTATCACTCTGCCTTGGATTATGTATGGGACTTGGATTGATCATTATCTTAGATTGACTTGAATGGTGTAAAACGTAGTAAAACTCGAATAGGAACGCTGACAAATAAATGAGAAGTTTTTGGATGGAAATTTCAAAAGAAAACACACCATCAAACTATACAATCTACAACCCCTATCATAATCTCTTTGGATGTTTTATTTATATAAAGGATTATCATGTAGGAGATAGTTTGCATGTTTCTAAAATTTTTGTCTGGTCTTATAACAGTCTTCATTAATAGAGGATATGAGTTATGAAATTTCTTGTGATGTGTAACAGATTGCCCCTGCTGTCTTAATGTCACATCCAGAAGTTGTTGATGTTGCAGTTACAGTGTATATGTGAACACTTGATATTCCTGAGCAATTTGTTTTGAATGATCAAAATTTTTACACTTACTTATATGTCGTACGTTGGTACTTTTGAAAGTTCATTTTTGGCGAACAAGTCTAAGACGAAGTATTGCATCGGTTCCCATTTCAGTGCCATGGACGAAGCAGATTGAGAGATCCCGATAGCATTTGTAGTCAGGAAGGTTGAAAGCATAATTTCTGCAAAGCAAATAATGGATTATGTTGCTTAGTAGGTTCTTCCTTCTCATAGATCATACATGAATTTCCATCATATTTGAATTCACATTTACAGATACTTGAATCATTGTCCTGGTCTTAAATGTTCCTTTTTCCCCCTTTTTAACAATTTTGTTGCAGGTTGCTCCATATAAGAAGGTTAGGAAAGTGGTCTTCATTGAAAGGATACCAACATTTTATTTACTAAAAGCTAAAAACAATTTATTTATTTTTTGAAGTTGAGTCATATTCATTGCTATGATTTTTTTTTCTTTTTTGGGTACTGATTTTACCTTTTCTCGGTTCTAGTTTACAACTTTAATTTTTAGTTATTAATTGAATTTGAATCTTGATATGATTTTTATTGTTGCATTTTGGCATATTTGTTAATGGAAAGAACTTTTTTTTCATTTTGCAGGTTAGTTTAGACTAAGTTCAAATGTTCTATGCCATAGGAACAAGTGGTGGTTGTTGCCATTGACGATAAGATTATGGTTCAACAAGATAAAAGTAAGTTTGGTGATGGTGTAGAGAATATCCTCATGAAACTTCATTCTCAGTGATGAGGTGAATCACTTTGGCTCTGACCTTTTTCTAGCTTCTCCTTGTTGCTCAGTGATGAGGTGAATCACTTTGGCTCTGATCTTTTTCTAGCATCTACTTGTTGCAATTCCAAGACTAGACAACTCTTTTTCTAACTTCTCCTTGTTGCAATTTCAAGACTAGACAACTCTCTGTGTATGTAATAAAGCCATGAATAAATAAAAAAAAGGATTACACAATTGTACATTGTTGTTGCGATTCACTTCTTCTCTTTCGCGCATATGTTACGCAATCGTTTCATCCCCAGCTTATGTTTACTTTTGCTGAGAGAAATGCCTTACTCTGATTTGTACATTGTACAGGAAGTGATAACCACAACAAACTTTTTGCATGGCTTACAGCTTGTTAAATGCATGTCTGCGGTCTACTTACTCCCAATCTTGCAGTGCATCATACTCCCAATAAGACAAATTTGATGATTCATTAATTTTTTGCACTAGCAAAATTATATTATACTGAAAACAATAGTTGAAGTTTGGTTGGCAGAATGATTTGATATGGTATGACTGTTATTATATGGTATGATTGGCAAAATGTAATAATGATTATTTTAATTTTGCATACCATAGATCTGTTTTTTTTAGACTTGCATACCATAGATCTAAAAGTTCATATAATGTAGATGAATAATGCTCTTACAATTCAACTTGACATGCATCACAATCAAGGTTGTCGACTCCTGAATAACTATGCAACTTTCGTTTATATTAGTTTACAAGTTTAGTGGTCTAGATCTAATGGACAAAATTATAAGCAAATTTAGATTTATAAATTTAAGCTTATATAATTGCTATACAAACCTATAACCGATTTGAATTTTGGATTTTTATAAAAGGTTGTTGTCAATTTGAAATTGAAATAAAATTAAGATAGGAAAAAATGTAAATTGATTTAATTTAAGAAGAATAAATTATTGCATCAATTAATTGAAAATAACTCAGTAATTTGACTTCTAAAGAAAATCGTAAAAATATCTAGAGTTATTCAACACTTCCAAGTATCTCCGAGCTCTTCTTTCACCCTGCTCTTGTATTCCAAGCATTCATCTGGACTATGGGGTTCAAGTCATTA
>JASCZI010181310.1:126733-138954 GCA_036250425.1 Stylosanthes scabra | reverse complement strand
ATTTGTTTGTTTTCTTGCAGATTTATGCTGTCTCAATCACAATTCGTATCGTGGTAAGTAAATGATTTTGCAACTCTGGACATCTCTTCTGCTTCACATGGCAATGTTGATAAACATAATCATTTAATTGGGTTCTGATTCTCTTCTACATTTTCGGCATGCTTACAGCTCGGTTTCATGTTGCTGGCTCTCATATGGAAGTTTGATTTTCCACCTTTTATGGTGCTTATTATTGCTATCCTGAATGATGGTTTGTTGTTTCATCTCTATTTCTGTTTTCCCTCTTTCGTCTATCGCAGTATGGTTCCAATCTTTAATGATTTATTTGATATAATAGGTACTATTATGACAATTTCAAAGGATAGGGTGAAACCGTCACCGCTGCCAGATAGCTGGAAGCTAGCAGAGATATTTACTACTGGCATTGTGCTTGGAAGTTACTTGGCAATGATGACTGTCATTTTCTTTTGGGCTGCATACAAAACAGATTTCTTCCCGGTATGGCTTCTATCCATGATTTCAACTCCAGACTTCTCTTTATTTTGTTTGGACTAATGAATTATGATCCAATGTAATCCATGTCAATTGATGCCCCTGAATGTGAATTATTTATGTTGCCTGCTATGTTTTCAGCGAGTGTTTGGTGTCTCAACTCTTGAGAAAAATGCTCATGATGATTTCCGGAAACTTGCCTCTGCAATCTATCTTCAAGTGAGCACCATTAGCCAGGCTCTTATATTCGTAACTCGATCTCGAGGCTGGTCATATGTCGAGCGACCAGGTTTATTGCTGGTGGTTGCTTTCATTGTTGCTCAGCTGGTAAGTCACCAAACCGTTTTTTATTATGCTTTAATTATTTTTCATTTCCATGAAATCTAGTGATCGATTTCGCTGTGTTTCAGATCGCCACATTGATAGCAGTATATGCAAACTGGAGCTTCGCCGCAATCGAAGGAATAGGATGGGGTTGGGCTGGTGTAATATGGCTGTATAACTTAATATTCTACATCCCTCTTGATATCATCAAGTTCTTAATTCGCTATGCTTTGAGTGGAAGGGCTTGGGATCTTGTCATTGAGCAAAGGGTAAGTGGAGATTGTTTTGTTTAGTTATTTAATCCCATTTCTTCTTTTCTTTTTTCACACATTGTGCTTATCTAATCATATCTTCACAATGCAGATTGCATTCACTAGGCAAAAGGACTTTGGTAAGGAACAGAGGGAACTTCAATGGGCACATGCACAAAGAACATTGCATGGATTACAAGCCCCTGACACTAAGATGTTCACGGAGCGCACACATTTCAATGAGCTCAATCAAATGGCTGAAGAAGCTAAGCGGAGAGCCGAAATTGCGAGGTAGATGTCGTCATTTGCTTCCGTTTGTTGCAGTCATAACCTTTAAGAGCCAATATGCATAGTTTCTGTTGCCATAATGGTAGTGCTTCTACTATAAGATGATCGATTGTTAAGATGTTGACACGCAATATGTTAAGTGATTTAGTCAAACTATGTATCAGTCTGCAACTATCATCTTCACATGAAAACATCTTCATGCGAATAGTCACCTAATTTCAAAGGGAATTAGACTCAACATATATTTCACATTTGAACCAAGTTGGTTCCCAGAAACCCCAATTTGATTTATTTAATTTTGATTATAATTGAGTGCAGGTTGAGAGAGCTGCACACACTGAAAGGTCATGTGGAATCAGTTGTGAGATTGAAGGGTCTGGACATAGACACAATTCAGCAAGCATACACAGTCTGAGAAGGTTTTAGTTGCATAGTGATCATAATAATAATAATATCATTATTATTGTAAAGGATTGTTAGTTATTATTACTGGTGAGAGGGACATAATGTAATGATGAATGATTGCACTCTCTAGTATTGTGACTTATTATGTTTTGAGCACTTTAAAGTAGTGCTCTTTTCTTTGTCAGCTTTAACTATCTATGCACCTTTGCTTCTTTCTAATCATATCAATATACCTGTCACTGTTAATCCACTCATCATATGCTTCATTATCCTCCTCATCTTTGTCCGTACACTCTCCCACTGTTATCTATCTGTTTGATCTTGTAAATATAAGCATAGCAATATTTTTGACATCTTAGGGTAGAAAATTTCAATCTTTTGGGTTCTGCAATTAATGTTAGATTAGATGGTTTAATTTTTCTTGTTTAGGTGTTAGGTATGTAGTTAGGTTTGATTTGTTTGTATGAATTAAAGAGGATTTGGTGGGTTTGGTGTCCAAATGTTGGTTTAATTTATTTTCCATTGGTTTTTGTTATCAAACTTTTCTACGGGCCAAAAAATGAATATAGGTATTGATTTTGTTCTTAAAAAAAACTATGTATACATGTACTCTTATATAAATATTTTTTTCTTTTACATGAATACATGTGTTGTTTTGTATTTTAATATTATATATCAGTTCCTAATTTAATAACTGATTTTTTTATATAAGGGCCCTAAATAGTTTAACCCTTCAAAATACTATACAAGGAAAATTATATATGAACAATATCTACTATCAAGTGGACTTTGTATTGTTGCATCCGGTTAAACCTTTTTGCAGACAAAAGAAAATTTCTTAAGTAAAGTGTAAAACTGATTATAATTAAGAGTGCGTACTCTTTCGATTCTTGACAAAATACAATACAGATCACGAGGTCTTTGTTAAAAATGATCTTTATCTTCTTTCTTTCACTCAGTCCCTGATAATTTCTTTATCTTCTTCCTTTATTCAGACCCTTGATAATTTCTTCATCTTCTTCCTTCCACCAGATTTCTGATAATTTTTTTTAACATTGATCTTCATCTTCTTCCCTTCATTGATGAACCCTAATTACTTCAAGTCTTTTTTTTTCTTCAGAAAATATTTTTTTTTTTTCATTTGTTCCTCTTCTATTTGGTCATCTTCCACCACCATACCTTCTCTCTTTCATTTTTGTTCATCACCCACCATTTTTATTTGTTTCTCTCTTCCATTTATACTCCGCCATTAGCAGCTTTGTCTTCCTCACGGCCAATCTTCATTGATGAAATTTTTTTGATAGAGAGGATTAGGGTTTGGCATAATTACATAGAAGAAGAGAGGTTTGTGTAAGATAGAGGAAGATGAAACTTGTTTTTATAAGGGTTGAGTTTGTTTGTATATGTTGTCACTTAACATATTCACATCACCCCGTTTACATGCCACGTATGCTAACCCCGTTAATATTTGAGCTATGCCATTGATAAAAAGGACTAATTTGGTAAATGAAAATTAACTCCAGGGACTGGATTAAGGGTCTTTATTAGAGACCTCCTTGATTTTTTACATCATTATTAGAGGCCTCATTGGTATCATTATATTATACTACAACGCAAAGAATTCTGGCGCCAAAAATACTGACGTGGCGCATTCTGATGGCAGTATCTTTGCATATCTCTTCAGCGTATTATTTTAGGTAAGTAATTTATATAATTATATTAAATGATATAAATTTTAGGAAATTAAATTAATTGATTTGTCTATTTTTTTTGTAAAATTTTAGAAAACTAATTTATAATTATATCAATCAGTGTATATTTGAATTAAGATAATATGACATGCATGTTCTTAATAAATTGTTTCCGAATTTATTTCATTTGATTAATTAAATAAAATCAATAATAACTAATTAATTATATCAAATTATTAGAGATAGTTGCATTTTACAAATTATAATTCAATTTTAATATTAATAATATTAATTCTTTTTAGTTACGTGTTATATATATAACATAATTACGATAATTTATCAAAAAAATTATTATAATTTTAAGTAAGTAATTATGATAATTATAAATATCAATTAGTATTAATTAAATTGTATTTTAGAAAAATAATCAATCAATCATAATTCACCAATTAGTATCGAAAGCCTTTCAAATCAAATTTCTGCATTTAGTGATGGGGTTATAGACATTTTATTTCCTTATTTGTTTTTCATTTTACCCGGTATATTAATGAATGATGTTAATTATAATTCATTATTTTGATTTGTTTTCTATTGCTTAATTCTATATCTAATTGTTATAAAAGGTCACAGATTGTTATTGCTCATATCATTTTGCTTCATCGTCTTCTCTATAAAGTCATTAACATTTTTCTATTTAGTTTTCTCTCTCATGCATTATGATAGTGTTTTTTACATTTTTCTATTTCTTTTAATTATTTTTTTTATTTTTATTCTTTTTCAGATCATTCAACACCCACCAAATGACCCGATCATTGGCGTGAGAAAGTCTACCAAACATGTATGCTATCATAAAAACTATAAGCCAATACAAATAATCAAATAGAACAATAGGCAAAACAAATTATTCAGACCCTGTTATGCCATTTTATCCCACTAATGTATTGCGGATGCTCTTTCTTTTTATTTTTGCAGTCATTTATTATTTAATTTACTTTTACTCATCGTAATTTATTATATTTCATTACATATTTCTTTTGAATATAAGTGGAATTTTTTTAGTTATTGTTATTATTGATTCTTTATTTTGTACTCAATATATAATAATATCTTAAACATAAGAAATTAGAATGTGTTTTCTACTACACTTCCTCGTTCTCTTTCTTTTTTTTTAATGCTTGAGGTACCATATTTGTAATTTTTTCAATATTTTTTGTTTTTTTTTTATCTTTATTTTCTTAAACTTTGTATGCTGACTAACATTTTAATTAGTGATAGTACGTATCTTTGAAAAAATTAATTAATGAGTTTTCTCTTCATCAATTTTGAATTCTTCCTTATATTTATTTATCTATTTTTGTTAATTTTCACACATTTTTATTTTTTGTAATACATTTAATTTTAAAATTCCGAAGTTTTATAGAATTCCAAATTTATTTGTTTTTAATTAATATTAATTATAAGCACTTTTGCAATTCGCTTGATTGTTTTAGGAATTTTGGACTAGCAGTAATATCTATTATTACCTAGAGACTAGATTATTCTATTCTTTACATATTTTTTTTGTCTGATTCTATATCCTTTACTTTGTTAATGTATTTCTCTTATTGCTTCATTTTCTATTTCGTTTTTATATATATAAGGGAGAGAGGAAAACAACATATCATATTAAGGTTTATTATACTATAAATTTATAATTAATTTACAACAATCTATTATTATTATAATAAACTATAATTAATTATATAAATTATTTAATTTAATTGGAGAACATATATGAATTAACTTTATTTAATTTGTTCTCTTATTTTATAACATTTTTATATGACATTTTTTATTATATTACATGTTATTTTTTATTCACTTAAATTATATATGTTTTAAGTTATGATTCTATTATTTACGATCATTCATCACTTAAACAAAATAATATATGTTTAATATATATATATATTCATACGACATATCATTTTTTATCTATGTATATTTTTTTTTGGATTAGTATTAATCAGTGATTCTTTATTTTATTTAATATATTTATTTTTTTGAGATGTCAAATTAAATTGTGTTGATTATTTATTTTTTTATCTATTTAATAACAAACTTCTACTTATTCACGAGTATTTAATAAGTATTTGATTTCATACTCTTATTTATTTTTTTACATGAATTTTAGTTATTTTATTTTATCTTTCTCAAAAATAATAAAGTTCAAAGTTACAAAAATATAAATTATGTAAAAATATGCGATATATTATTTATAATATTATAATTTATACCATTTAATTTTAAATTAGATAATTAATTAATCATCAATCAGTTAACTTTGTTTAAAAAAATATGATGATGATCTATAAAGATATAATTGACCATCGATATGATAAAAATTTATTATATTAAAATTTTATTATACTATTATTGAGATTTAAATATTAATAAAATTGTGAATATAATTAAATGTAAATCAAGATTAAATATCAAAGTAATTTATTTTTTATATTAGTTTAAAGTTTTATCTTTTATGTATAATTTTAGAAATGTAATTCATATTAATTTAAACACAAATCAACATTTATTATATTAAGTTTGCACATAATTATCAATTTATCATTTTATTAACACAAATCAGCTACTCTCTTCTCAATATTATTTTTGAAAAAATATTATGGTGAACTTTGTTAATTATTTAGAAAAAAAATTATTTATTACGTTGATGACATGTTAACGTGTCATATTGTGGTGTCAAAGTGCAAAATTTTAATAAAATAATTTATATCAATTATATTAAATGATTATTTGATAAAATAATTTATCATACAAATCATTTATATTATATAATGATTACACATGCATAGTAGCCAAACATATTGGCGTGACGTATTCTGGTGTTAGTTTTTGTATGATTCTCTTTTAAACATTATTTTGAAAAGTATAATTTATTAAATGAGAAGATTTATTAAAAATAATAATTAATTTAATGAGATTTGTCAATAATTACAAGATTATATATTTATCATTTTCAATATTTACGTTGATTCTTTCTTATATCTTAAACTTATATATAGAATGTTTCAGTTTGAGTTTACAAGTATCTGTTCTAAAGAAATTAACTTTTGTCGATTTTTTATTTTATTGTAATTATTTCATACAATAATAATATATTCTTCGATTATCAACAAAGTTGATTTGTAGTACTTCTATTAAAAGTGTTCTTATTTGATGACCATAAGAAGAGTAATTGGCTTTTATTAATATATGGGTGATATTTTTATTCACTAGCAATTTTTTTTTTGTGTCTAATGGTTAACTCGAACCCGAGACCTCTTACAACATGAGAGAATAATGTTATATGAGCTGTGGTTATATTACCCTTTATAAATTTTTTAATCACTTTTCTCTATAAATCTATTTAAGAAAATAATCAATCACGAGAGCTAATTGAAAAGATGATAAGATATTTAGAAGATAATTATGACATGATTAATCTTGGTGATACAAATATAACATTAAATATATAATCAATATAATTCATACAATATTTATTATTACCCTTAAAATATTATGCCACAAATACATTAAAAAAATTATTTAATTTTAAAATATAAAAATGTTAATCATTTTTCGTGCATCGCATGGGTAGATACACTAGTTTTACTCTATAATTAATGAAAGAACTTCTTTTCAAAAAAAAAATATAAATAATAAAGAACTTCTTTGAATGTCGATTACATTTATTTAGGAAACAAAATCTGTTTCGTATGGAGATGTTTGATTAGGAAAGTCAGTCAAATTGGGTGAGGAGGGTTTGGAATTTTTGTGGTATGCAGTGAAAGATGGAGATGGAGTCAGCAAAATGGGTGAGAATTGAGAAAGCCTTGTGAGTTTTAATTTAATTTGTCCTTTTTGCGCTGATTTCTTGAGTTGTTTTATGAGGTTTGGTGATCAATATCTTTTATAGGTGGATCGGTTATGCATTGAAATCTGGAATTTTGGGTGGCTCTATGCTTTGGATTAGACTATTTATATAAATAACTTAGGTTAAAATCTTTAAGTATTGGAAACAATTACGTGACAGAGTGGAAGAAATAATAATCCTTGTGCTCATAATAATTTATTCAAAGTTATTCAACGTATCAAGAAAAAGAGTTTGTAAACTTCAACAACATACCAGTATATACCTTGAAAAAAGTTGAACAATAATTTCTAAGCAAAAGGCTTTAAATTTTTTATTTTATTTTTAAGAGTATTTTTAATAGAGTTAAAATTCAAATTATTCCTAAAATTTGAACTCCAACTCAAATTGACCATTGAAATTTAGAGTTACTCAAAATAACTCTTGACTTTGACAAACGTAATTCAAGTTAGCCCTCAGTCTCATTTTCGTTAACATTTTGTCTATGTAGACCGTTGAATGACATAATAAATAAATGAGTCAACTATGTTTCTTTTATTGTGGAGTAATGGAAGTAAAACAACGTCATTTGGAGACAACGATGTTTCTTTTATTGTGGAGTAATGGAAGTAAAACAACATCATTTGAAGCTCATGATAAGTTACCCTCCATTATCCTCAAACTCATAACATCATTTGAAGCTCATGATAAGTTACCCTCCATTATCCTCAAACTCATTATCTCTTTATATTCTTTTTCCTTCTTCTTGCATTTGGTGCCCCATTATCCTATAATGACAAAAATAATGTTATCTCATATCTTAATCATGTCATTTAACGGTTCACATAGACAAAATATTAACAAAGATGAGATTGAGGGCCAACTTAAATTACGTTTGCAAAAGTCGGGAACCATTTTGAATAACTCTTTAAAATTCAGGGATTAATTTGAGTTGGAGCTCAAATTTCAGAACCCAATTTAAGTTTTAACTATTTTTAATACGAGTGTACATATAGTAAAGGTGGGAAATTTTTCGGGGAAAGTTTCTTTCAGAGACATGGTGGTGGGATCTGCGAGCCCTCATATCCCTACTACGGCGGATGCCCTTGAGGGAGAACGTTTGTGCAAAGTTGAGGGCAAACAAGGAGACCCAGATCCACCACGAGTGACTTTTACTAACGAAACGCGAGATGTTTTTTCTATGCCATACAAGGATGCGGTGGTCATCAAGGTCCTTGATAAGAATCTCAGCTACATCGCACTGACATACAAACTACGAGGAGTGTGGCGTCTTCGAGGAAACTATGAACTACTTGATGTCGGCAATGGCTACTTCCTTGCTAAATTTGATCTTCTTGAAGAAAGAGATAAAGTGCTCTTGGGAGGGCCATGGATGCTCAAGGGTCATTATATAGGTGTTAAACTATGGAGTCCTACATTTAGATCAGGAGAGGCTTCTTTCGGATCTACTTTGGTGTGGACGAGGATTGATGGATTACCGATTTGGTATTATCATGAGAAACTCATGACGCAATAGCATCAGCTATAGAAGTCCCGGTGAAAGTTGATGTCACTACCAAATCTGCTGAGCGGGGGAGATATGCATGTGCTTGTGTGCAAATCAACCTTGATTTTCCCGTTGTACGGAAAATGATTGTGGATGAAGTTGAATATGTAGTTCATTATGAGAGCCTGCATCTCTTATGCGGCTGTTGTGACTGCTATGGACACCTTGCTTCTGAGTGTCCGAGAAAGAACGAGCAACCACCTCCGAGAGAAGAGGTTACTCTATCCGATTCTGAACCTCCAGCACCACCGGAAGTTTTTCCGGCATCTGCACCGGTGGATTCTACCGGCGGAAATTCAATGAACAGTGATAAACCGCAACTTGCAAATTTTTTTTAATTTGGAAAAGATTCTGCTGCAGTTACAAAAGGAAACGGCAATGAATGTGGAGAAAATCTCGTGCATGAAGTTAATGGAGGAGATACGTTGCATGATTCTTCAAATGGATGGACTGAAGTCAAAAAGAAAAATAAAGGGAAGCCTGAAAATCAAAAACATTTGCACTCAAGGCCCAGCAGCGTCTTTGGCCCAAGTGTCTCCAAACCCAAGCCAAAAATCCTCCAAACTTGGGTCGGGCCAGAAAGAATCATGTCCATATGCCCGGTCTCAACCCAAAGCCAAAGGGTGAGGTTAACCGGGTCATGAAACCCACTATGGGAGAGGGCAGCTCTGCATATCCTTCCATCTCCAAAGAGGCAGACCCTGCACGCAGTCCACCCGGCGCTATTGCTCCGCCGATCTCCAGCGCCGCAGCTACTGAAACAGGTTCCGGCGGAACTGCTGCTCGCCCAGAGATTCAGGATGCAGCCAAAGACACAGGAAACGGCGCTTCTTCTCAAGCTAGGACCCACAACAACAATCCTTCAACGGTTTCCATCGGCGCCGCGGCTATCTCCGGGAACAAGAAGCTGTCCCCTCCATGGCTTCTGTGCAACCACGAACGCCATGGACAATGGGAAAGCACAAGCGCCTCCGACCTGCCTCCCTTCAAAATTCACCGATTGATGATGACAGGGAAACAGCAAAACCAAAGGCAATGGCAACAGGTAAGGGCGAAATGGAGAATGATCAAAATTCCTCCCATGGAAGAACCCTTGTTCAACAATGAACTGGTCTCTGGCCTGCTTTTTCTGATTGAGATATTTATGGATTTAAAATATTTAAATATGTTGTGCTGGAATATTAGGGGTGCATCTAATGTGATGGCTGAGGTTCATTGCAAAGAACTAATTAGGCGTTTTCATCCTGCAATCGTTATCATTATGGAAACTCGTGTTCAATATGGTTCTATGGAGAATTTTTGGAAGTTATTGGGTTTTAAGGCTGTTGGAATTGTGGAGGCTACTGGTCACTCTGGGGAGATTTGGGTGCTTTCAAGTGACCCCATTTTGCAGTGTTCAGTCATGAATACCTTTGATCAATGCATTACTCTTGAATTTTCTTGGAAACATCTTCACTGGTTTTGTAGTGCCGTCTATGGCAGCCCTTCTCCTTCTCTTAGAATCAGCCTCTGGGACCACATGCAGGCTATTGCTTCCAATATCATGGGTCCGTGGATGGCAATTGGGGACTACAATGAGATTTTATTTAGTGATGAGGTAAGGGGTGGCAATTTCTATGCTACTAGAGCTTTAAATTTTGAACAGGCTCTCGATAATTGTGGCTTGTTTGACATGGGTAGCACTGGGAGAAAGTTCACTTGGTACAGAAGAATCCAGGGAAACAGAGATATTGCTAAAAAACTTGATAGATGTGTGATTAAGGAGGATTGGCGTCTGTTGTTCCCTGAAGCGTTCACTGAAGTTCTTAATAGAATTCACTCTGATCATTACCCGCTTCTTCTTCGGTTCTTTGGTTTGCTTAAGACTAAAGGTGCGAGACCTTTCCGCTTCCTTGCAGCTTGGATGACTCATCCCCAATATCAGGATATCGTCAAATCATCTTGGGCCAAACAATCTCCTGATGTGGTTAATTCTCTCCTTCAAGTGCAGTGAGATTCCAGAACCTTTAATTCTAAGGTTTTTGGTAACATTTTCATCTAGAAAAGGGAGATTGAAATGAAACTGGATTCTTTGCAGAGGCTTATTGATGCGAATAATGACCCTTTTTCTAAAGGAAAAGGAGCAGCTGCTTATGGAGGATTACAATATAATTCTTTTTCATGAGGAATTACTTTGGTATGAGAAATCCCGTGAAAATTGGGTGAGGTTTGGAGATCGCAACACCAGATTCTTTCACTTGCAAACTGTGATTAGGAGGAAGGCCAACAAAATGCACGGTCTTTTCCTTCAAGATGGCTCTTGGTCAACGGATTGTGAAACTCTAAAGAGAGAAGGAAGGTCTTTCTTCCAAGACTTGTTTTGCTATACTGAAGATGTTAATTTGAACACTTTAAGGGATACCTTTAATCCAATGCTTACTAATGATGCTTGTGTGGAGCTCACCAAACCGGTTACCCTGGGAGAAGTTGAAATGGTGATCAGACATATGAGTGCTCTAAAAGCTCTGGGTCCAGATGGCTTTCAAGCTGTGTTCTACAAGGAATATTGGTATATAGTGGGGAATGATGTATGGCAGGTTGTTCAAAATGCTTTTCAGGGTAATGTCCTCAATTCGGCTATTTTTGAAACTTTGGTTGTCCTGATTCCCAAAGTTGAAGCTCCAACTCATATGCAAGAGTTTCGCCCTATTAGCCTCTGTAATGTTTTGTACAAGATTGTCACCAAAGTCCTGGTGAACAGGCTTTGACCTTTTCTGAATGATCTCATTGGTCCCTTGCAAGGGGGTTTTATACCTGGTCGAGGAGCTACGGATAATATCATAGTGGCCCAAGAGGTTCTCCACTTCATGAGGAATACAAAATCTAAAAAAGGGGTTCTAGGTTTCAAGATTGATTTGGAGAAACACTACAAGAAATTCGCCTGTTACCGGGGGAATTACCGGCAGAATTAGAGTGGGACGTTACGGGGGGAATTAGGGGGGGAAATACCGGCGGATTTATGTTTTCGTGGAAGAGGGCCAAAACATTACCGGCGAATTATATTTCCCCCTGAAAATCCCACGGTAATGAGTGGCGCGGAATGGGAAAAATGGGAGGGAAAGTTACCGGCGGAATGTTCCCCCAATAATTCCGCCGGTAATTGCATTTTACGAAACGCATCGTTTTAATGGGGGAATGGCTAGTACCGGCGGAGTTTTCCCCTTGTAATTCCGTCGGTATACTTCATGGATACATTCGAAATAATCAAGGCCACACTCATCCTTCCTTCACTTGCAATCAGATCGAAGGAACCCTAATAGAGCTTCCCTCCGAAA
>JASCZI010181310.1:112202-122446 GCA_036250425.1 Stylosanthes scabra | reverse complement strand
CGGCGGATCTGCTACGCCAATGCAAACAAAGGCGAAAATGGTAAATTATTACAATTAATTATTTGTTTATATTTCTCCTAAGTTAAGCAACAATGACTTGTTTATTTTGCGTGACGTATCTCATAATAACTGAATGCAGACCAAGTCCCTAGATCGACCGGTGTCCATGGCCGAGGTCTTTAAGCAGACCCACACGCTGAAGGCGAACAAGGAGCAGTTCGCCGACAAGCGATCCTCTGATATCTGGGTAATAACTTGCTTAACTCCTACTATAAATTCCTCCATAAATACTAATTTACCTAGTGTATAATCTGTTTGTCTATTAACTGATAGGATGAGTTCACCAACAACACCACCGTTGCCACCCAGCAGGCTGCAGAGTCCGAAACAAATGCGGAGGTAGATCCCGATCTGGTGTGGCATCAGACTGTATCCGAGCCGAGTCAAAAGAACCGCGTCTTTGGCATTGGTGGTTTCCTCGCATCCACACTTAGAACCTCGGTATTTGCGCTTCAGGCTTCTTCTGTATCTCTCACCAGTCCTGCCCCAGCCGGCCCGAAAGAGGCCGTTGACTTGCGAGAGTAGGTTCAATTATTTAATCAGAATATCCAGGACATGGCTCGACAGTTACATGAGTCTGAGGAGCGAATCCAGGCCTTGCATGATGAGCTTAGCAGGAGGCCCGAGGTACATGATGCAGACGTTGAGGCGCTGAAGGAGCAGCTGAGGGAGGAGCTGCGGCTGATGCAGGAGCACCGACGACAGATGGGTGTGACCGGCGAGCAGATGCGTGCGGGTTCATCCTCTGCTGCTCAGGTTCTGCCTGCGCATCCACCCGCACTGCCGGAGGACGACGACGCTGACTATGTGGACCCGTAGAGTACACGGAGTTCATTTATCTTGCATTTGTTCATTTTCCAGCTATTTATATTAGTTGTAATTTACACATGTTTACTTTTCAGCTACTTATGTTATTTGCATTTTGTATTTTCCGCTTTCTTTTACTTTATTGGACAATTTAGATACTAAATTCGAAAACAAAGTTTAAGAATGCTGTTTGGATGATTTGTTGGTTAGTTTGAGGTCATTTAAACAGGGTTGTACATTCGGCTAGTAATTGTAATTATTTATTTATTTTTTTTAATTTAGTTTTTATTACCGGCGGATTTAGGGAGGGAATAAACCGCCAGTGAAGTCCAACGTTTCACTGTTATCGGCGGATTTTGCGGGGGAAAAATTCCGCCGGTAATATGGAGGGAAAATTAAAATTTCGGCGCCAGAATTACCGGGGGACTTTCGGGGGGAAATGTCCGCCGGTAAAGTTACAAAAAAGGTGCTAACGTATGAGTATTACCGGGGGATTTTTGGGGGGAAAAAAGCTGCCGGTAGTGTGGAGGGAAAAATAAAAAATGGCGCCAACCTTACCGGGGGAAAAAATCCGCCGGTAATTCCCCCCCTAACGGATGCTTCTATTTGGTCCCCCAAAACCTTGTACCGGCGGAATAATCCGCCGGTAATTACCGGCGGATTTCAAAATTCCGCCGGTAAGTTGTTACCGGCGCCATTTTTACCGGGGGAAAAATTCTGCCGGTAATTCCCCCCTAACACTGAAAAGGGCCAAAATCATGGAAAAATCCGCCGGTAATTCCCCCTAACAGGGGCATTTTTTGTAGTGAAAGCTTATGACAGAGTTGATTGGCGCTTTCTTGAAGAGACCCTTCTAGTTTTCGGCTTCCCTCAGGTAACTGTAAAGCTTATTATGAACTGTGTCCAGTCTTCATCCTTGTCAATTCTTTGGAATGGTGATAAATTAGATAGCTTTAGCCCGGCTAGAGGAATCAGGCAGGGGGATCCTTTGTCTCCCTACCTCTTTGTTCTTTGCATGGAACGATTAGCTTGTCTTATTAATCAACATGTTGATAACAATCTTTTGGAGCCGGTTGCTGTCTGTCGGAATGGTCCTAAGATCTCCCACTTGATGTTTGCAGATGATTTATTGCTGTTTTGCAAGGCAAAATAATCTCAAGTTCAATTAGTCCTCTCTGTTCTGGATTCCTTTTGAAAAGCATCGGGTATGAAGATTAATACTGCTAAATCCAAGGCCATCTATTCTCTTGATGTCTCCAGGACTCGGAAGGAAATGTTCACTGGGATTACAAGTATTCGCTTTACTCAAGATCTTGGGAAGTATCTAGGTGTTAACCTCGGTCACACTAGAACTAGTAGAACTGAATCCAACAAGATTGTTGACAAGGTGCGCACCCGGTTAGCTGATTGGAAGGGTAGAATCCTTAACAAAGCCGGGAGGTTATGCTTAATAAAGTCTGTGGCCTCTTCTATTCCGATTTATCATATGCAAGTGTCTCTTTTTCCCAAGTCTGTTTGTTCGAAAATTGATTCCATTTCTCGGACTTTCCTTTAGAAAGGAGTTACTGATGGGCGCTCTCTTAACTTGGTAAATTGGAAGAAAGTTATCACGCCTAGAAAATTTGGAGGTCTAGGGGTTCGCAGTGCTCGGTTCACAAATATATCTCTTCTTGGAAAACTGGTTTGGAATCTGTTTCATAATCAAGACAAGCTTTGGGTGAGGATTATATTGGCTAAGTATCTCAAAGGTAACACCGATCTCAATGTTGTTTCCACGAGTCGGGTTTCTAAGGTTTGGAAGCATATTTGTGCTGCTTATATGGAACTCCGAGATGGATTTTTTGGAACACTAGCAATCCTGATCAGTCTCTTTGGTTTAGCCCTTGGACCCCGGTTGGTACTTTAGGGTTTAAATTGCCCTTTGTTCATATCACTAACTCAAAGCTTATCATTAGAGACATTTGGAAAAATCATTCTTGGTATTTTAATGAGTTGTATACCATCCTACCTGATGATATAAAGCATAGTATCTCTAATCTTAACCCTGATTTGGCCTTTGGAGATAGAGCAGGTTGGTTTTGGCTTGCTTCTTATTCGAAGACCTACTCTTATAAAGATGGGTATCTTTGGCTGGCTAAGAGACATGTGGAGTGGCAGGAGGACACTAACTGGTTGTAGCTTTGGAGATTAAAGGTACCAGAAAAAATTAAATTTCTTCTTTGGCTTTGTTTGCATGATGCTATCCCTTCAAATGGTTTTCGATTTAGAAGAAATTTAGTTTCAGATAACTCTTGTGGTAGATGTAACCTTGATGTTGAATCTGTCTTACACACTATCATTTTAATTCTATTGCTAATGTTTGGGATTGGATTCTTCACAATTGTAAGCATAGAGAATTCTTGTTTTGTGCTGGTATTTAGTGAATTTGGCGTGACAGAAACAATGATGTTTTCAATCCCCTTGACCATTGGTCCATCTCTAAGGTTAAGGGGCTCTGTTTATCCATGGCCAAAGATTTAGAGAATGCAACATGTTTCCTTCCTAGTTTTTATCCGCAGTCTCTTCTCATTAATTGGATCTCCCCTTCTGGCACTCAAGTGAAGATGAATTGTGATGGTAGTTTCTTTCCGGATCCGAAAGCAGCAGGTTTCACTTGTGTCATTCGAGACTCCATGGGCAACTGGGTTATAGGGGCTGCCAGAACTCTTCAGGAGACATCCATCTTCATATGTGAACTTTTTGCTTTGTGGCGGGGTCTTCTCCTAACTTGGGATAATGGTCACCGAGATTTAATCTGTGAGACTGATAATATTGATGTTTTTCGATTTGCTCAGCCGAATTGTCAGGTTGATGGAACTAATAGCCGGGACTTAATTTACAAAATTCAGGAGCTCTTAGCTAGACCTTGGACTGTTGATGTCCAACTTATTCAGAGAAGTGCTAATCAAGTAGCTGATGCAATGGCCAAAGCTGCAGTTATACTGCATCTTCCTCATGCAGAATGGTTACAAGCTTGGAACTCTTTCCTCCAATTGCTAGATAGGGATTGTCCTGATCCTTCTTAGGATTTGTTTCTTTCTCCTTTTTCCTTTCCTTTTAGTCAACAAAAAAAAAATATATATATGAATTGTTGAATCTACCTATGAATAGTAACTTATGTGATATTACCCATTATAAAAGGTTTTAATTTTGAACTTTATATTAAACAACATCAAAAATTATGAATGGTTGAATTTATTTAATGGAGAATATTTTAGGTCTGGCAAACTCAGATTATTTTTTTACGTTTTATAGAATACTTTTTTAGGAGATTTGACATGGCCATATCTTCTTTTATATACACGTCGCTTCAAGCTTTAAATCCAAAACTAAATATTTAAGTAACCCAATTCTCTTATTATCTGAACTAGGAGATTCGGTTAATGGTTGAATTTTTTGTTCAACTTAATTCTTTTATTGAAATAGTAAAAATAAAAGAAAAGAAGAAAGTCAACTTGAATTAAGTGAAAAAACACACAGGAAAGATATTTATATTGAAATGATTAATTAAAAGAGGACAAAAACGTTTAGTCAACAGTCACGAGTCAACCCATAATCAATTCGGATTCGCATCTACTTCTGTCTGCAGTCTCCACATAAATAAAGTTTGACCTTAAGGTGCACACCGTTGACTAAGATTTCATCCTTGTGATTCAATTTATGGAATTTTTTGCATCTTTAATTTGCATAGTACTCATGCTACCATTATTACTTATTAGGAGTTTGTGCATTCATTATTTTGATTTAGTTATTCCTTTCTTATTTTGTTTTATATAAAAATAGAAATTGTTAAAGTTTTTTATTTTTTAATACGAGTTTAATTTTGATGCATTAGTAACATAAAACATTTTACACAATTATATAATTTCATACGTTTTTTATGGGATCAATAACAAAAAAAAATTTGTGTGAAATTACATGATTAGATACATGTGTAAAATTTTAGACTAACAGCATATTAAAATTAATATATTTAAGATGTATTGTTAAAGACAAAGTACTTTTCATTTATAATATTTTTAAAATATGTTTTTAAGACACAAATTAGTAAGACCCATAAATAAATAAAATAAATAAAATAAAATGAGTAACCAAATTATTTGGTGACACAAATATGCAAAAAAGTTTAGTGTTTTATTACTCTCAGTCACACGTCCCTAATAATTGGTAATTAGTAAACTAGTATAACGAGGAAGCGATCAAATTTTAAGCATGATATGAGAAATTAGTAGGAAAAATGGCCTTAATGTATATCTAAATAGTATTTTATAGAATTAAATCTTAAATTGGCCCCCAAAATTTAAATCGCAACTTAAATTAGTCATGAAATTTTAAGTTATTCAATTTGGTCCCCGAAATTTTAAACTGTGATTACGTTGGCCCCTTGACGATTTTTCGTTAACGATGTGTTGACGTGACATGCTGATGTGGACAGCCAATGTCACGTGTAAAAAGGAGATTCGACCATGTGGAATCGAGTGACACGTGTCATAACATAATTTGTCCATGTGTCACGCTATTATTTTTCCACATGTCACTGCTATATTATAATTGTTCTTAACTCAAAAAGATCCCCGAAATTTCACTCGCAATTAGGGATGGCAATTTGACCTGCCCCGCTCAATTACCCGTCTCGTCCCGCCCCATATATAATTAATTTGATTTTTTAGATATTTAATAATATTTAGATGATTGTTTAAAAAAATCCTAAATTTAATTTTTTTGTTTGTTTAAAAATATTATATTGTTGTCATGTTGCAAATAATTACATATTATTTGTATTTAATTAGATTTCTGAAGTATTTTATTACATAATGAATAATTTTATTTAGTAATTTAATTTAATTTACTTATGTTATAGATACCCATAGGTTTGGGTATGGAATAGTATATACCCGTGGGTTTAGCTCCTGAAATTTAATGAAACCAAATCAAATTGGTCTCTAAAATGATTTTTTTTAATTTTATTTCATAAATACAAAATTATTAATATTCTTTAAACCTATTAATTTTCTATCCACTTTTATACAAACAAATTTAATAAAAATTATTGTTACATAATAGAAAAAACTAATTTAATTTAAAAAATTTATGATACAAAGAATTATTTTATAAAAAAATAATAACATAACTTTATATATTAATTAAATAATTTTCATTGCTTATTCTAACCATAATAATATAATAGGATTTTTTTTATGTAAATAAAAAAATATAAATTTACTTAAACAAATTTTTTTATGAATATTTACCTTTATGCGTCTTCTTCTTCCTAGTGCCGTGGAGTTGGGTGGCGTGACAGGGTTGCTCCAATGCCGCTGGGATAGGGTGAGGCACTGGAGGTTTTGGGTTGCAGGTGGAGTCAGGCATGCATGGGGTGCTGCACTGGTTCTGAGTCAATCACGCACGTGAGAGCGGCGACATTGGGCCATTCTTCGTGCCTCTGCGGCACTGGTGCTTTCTCCAAGTTGTAACGTCCAAATTTAATATCATACTTTCTCTCATTTTTATTATGTACTCCTTTGGTACTCCATTTTACAAGTATGCTCTATGGCTCATTTAAAAATTCAATCGCATTATTATCATATATTTTAACACTATATTTATAGTGTTCGTTAAAGGTTAGCTATCATAAGTTTTAACTGTTGGTGCCTTATCATGAGCCAATATATGCTGTTTGTTGTAATTTTAAAGAATTTTTTTTTAAATTTAAATAAAATTAACTTGTTCACGTTCATCTCTATTTATGACAACAAGCCATTTACTCCAAATCAAATTCCAAAATCACATCATCCTTAAATTAATTCAAAAAAAATTAATTATAATATAAATCCAATTTGAAAAACAAAATAAATATAATTTTTATAATTTGCATGATTCCAAAAAATTAATTATAATATAAAAAAATCTAAAACTTATGATAGCCAACTTTTAACGAACACTATAAATATAGTGTTAAAATATATGTTAATAATGCGATTGAATTTTTAAATAAGTTATAGAGCATACATGTAAAAAGGAGTACTAAAGGAGTGCATAATAAAAATGGGAGAAATTATGATATTCAATTTGTACGTACAACTTGAAGAAAGCAACTGTGCCGCAGGGACACCCAACGGCACCAAGAATGACACAATGCCGCGACCCTCATGTGCGTGATTGGTTCAGAATCAGTGCCGCACCCATGTATGCGTGACTCTGCCTGCAGCCCAAAGCCTCCAGTGCCTCACCCTATCCCAACAGCATTGGAGCAACCCTGTCACGCCACCCAACCCACGGCAGTAGGAAGAAAACACATAAAGGTAAATATTCATAGAAAAATTTGTTTAAGTAAATTCATATTTTATTTTATTTACATAAAAAAAATCCTAATATAATAATATATGTGATTTATGAAGGAATATGTGTAAGGATTTGATTTTAAGAATAAATTTGAATGAAGAAAGAAAAAGAAAAAAATAGAAGAGTTTTATATCTATATAAAAAAAACAAATTTAATTTTTCTATTTATTTATTTTACAAACACATTATTTGTAATAATGTTTGTATAAATATGATTATTTTTATTAATTTGTTAGTATTAATTATTATTAAGAAATTTATTAGTATTTAATTATTAAATAAATATGATTTAAAACAAAAGTATTTATAAGAACTTATGTATCAATACATATGTAAAAAAAAAAAAGTTCAAATAAACTTTTAATTTTGATCATACTTATTTAATAATAATTAAATAATAATAAGTTTTATAATATATAATTATGTTATTATAATAAGATAAATATATAATGGAGTAAAATATACATTTTTGTTTAGTTTAAATTATGCATATATTTTTTTTAGAAATTTTAAACTTATTTAAATCTTATTTAATTTCTTAATAATAATAACACTAACTAATTAATAAAACATATATCCAATAATAAGTTATCATCCAAAATTTATATAACTTATCATCCGTAATATGTAATATATGTTGGCTCCCTATTAGTTTACGAAATCAACGTTAGGGAGCCATTAGGGAGCCAATAACTAAGTTATCATCCAAAATTTATATAAGTTATTATCTGTAACTCCTATATCCAAGATTAAGTTATCATCCAAAATTTATATGAGTTATTATTGTAGCTATGTGTTGGCTCCCTATTGATCATAATATATTGGCTCCCTAGTCTTTTTCTAAATAAAAACCTACTTATAGGATTATTATTATAAATGATGTGCATATGAAATAAATAAATAGAAAGATTAAATATTTTTTTTTTGTAGATATGAAATTTTCTTTTATTTTTTCATTTAAATTCATCATCAAAATCAAATCCTTGCATATCTTACTTCGTAAATCACATACATTATTATATTATTAAGGTTGGAATAAAGAATGAAAATTGTCCAATTAATATATCAAGTCATATTGTTATTATTTTATAAAATAATTATTTGTATCATAAATTTTTTAAATTAAACTAATTTTTTCAATTATGTAACAATAATTTTTATTAAATTTGTTTATATAAAAGTGAATAGAAAATTAATGGGTTTAAAGAATATTAATAATTTTATATTTATGAAATAAAAATTAAAAAACGAAGTCATTTTAGGGGCCAATTTAATTTGGGTTCATTAAATTTCATTAGTTAAAATGAGTCGTCAGTGGTCTTTTTTAGTTAAGAACAATGATAATATAGTAGTGACACGTGGACAAATAATAGCATGACACGTGGATAAATCATATTATAACATGTGGCACTCTTGTCCACATCAGCATGCCACGTCAACACGCCGTTAACGAAAAATTGCCAAGGTGCCAAGGTAATTCACAGTTTAAAATTTCGGAGACCAAATTAAATAACTTGAAATTTCAGGAGCTAATTTCAATTGTGATTCAAATTTCGAAAGCCCAACTTGATATTTAACTCGTAATTTATAATTTAATTCTAAGTCATATCTTTTGGTTAGTGATGATCACTACTGAGAACAATACTTTAACTTCCACTATATACACACACATATGGAGTTATCTAGATAAGATTATCTAAGGCACGTTGATTAATTAGTTGTTGATATAGATATATATGGTCATAGTCATTATCATCCTTGATTGATGAATGATGGGTTAGGTTTAGAATCATAGATTCATGAAGGGCAATGCAGACATTGATGATTCCAATAACGCGGAAATTAAAGAAGATGGAGCCACTTACAAAAGAGTGTGTGTCATCACTGCATTTTATGAGTTGGCTACCGCAGATATTTATTCAATTATTTTTTCATTATTTAAGGAAGGTAAGGAATAGTTTTAGTACCTTTTGCATATGTTTTAATTTTGGATTTAACTAGTACATGTTTTTTAAAATATACGTTGAAATTATATTAAGAAATTTATTAAAATTTAAAATTTTCTATTAAAAATAACTTTAATATTTTTTTTGGTGTCTGTAAAAATAACTTTAATATACATGTGTTTTTAATATACATGTTATTTTAAAATAAAGTAAATATACTACAATTAATATAATAATGATAAAATTAGTGTGTATATATGAAATTACATTTTTTTAAGAGTCAATTATTTTAATTTATATTAGTCAATACTTTTAGTTACTCAACCGTCTAATACCTTTAATTCAATATTTTAGTATTATATTTTTAATTAATACTTTAAAATATTATTGACTAGACAAACCTAATAAATTGTGCTAAATGACAAGATCTGTAATATCTTTTTAAATTTGTAAATATCTTGGCTTTTATCCAAATATACACATATATGATAGATTTTTAGCGCCATTCTTTTTTAATTTAATAATGTTATATAAACGTATTTAAAAAAGCATATAACTAGGAGGGAAAAAAAGGTTAAAAACGAGCTATATATAATGTGTATTGTTCCAACATTCTTTTGAAATTTATTTGGTGTGACATTAATGGTATTAGGTGACTAGGTGTGAATACATGCAAAGGAAATATCCTTTTCAATAAATAAATATGAATGTTGACAGGATAATGGCTGAAAAATGAGGGAATTGTGAAAAGTGGAAACTAGCTAGTCATTGCAACTTTGCAACATGCCAATTATCCTTTCTAGAAAAACTTTTGACCATACCTAAACTTGTGTTTTTTACTTTTTTAATTCTATCTTTAATTCAAGTACAATTTAATTAAGGTGAATACTTCCATAAAAATTTAATTACAAACATAGAAGAGTTAAAATAAGTAAAAAATTATGTGCGTTTCAACACTTTTTTTCTTTTTAAATAAATAAAAATATCATCAAATATATATGCATTGAAAATATATGTGAATATTAGCATTTAATTAAAACTAATACAACC
>JASCZI010181310.1:91667-112108 GCA_036250425.1 Stylosanthes scabra | reverse complement strand
CCAAAAAAAAAAAAAAAAAAAAAAAAAAAAAAAACTCTTAGTTAATATCGTTATATAAAAATTCAGTTATTTATATAAAATATATACTGATCTATAAAATATGTGTAAAAGATATATAAAACAAAATATATATTTATATTATATATAAATATATAGTTTCTGAATTTAGTGTTTGAAAAAATGGTCTTTGTGTTCCCTCCTAATTAAAAATGATTACATTCAAAGCTACCTATCTAACCCATGTGAAAATAATTGCTGCAGAAACTTAGCATAACTCCACCAACAAAGTCCTTCACATGTGTTGAATCACATTCAGCATTTGTGAATCAAACAAAACTAGTACAACTCTCTACACCAAAGTATTAAGATAATCCAATAATAATTGCACAATATCAATAACTGATATCATAGTGTCTTATTAACCTTAATCATATATAATTAAACACCATTAATTGATGTTTCAGAATGTTTAGTTACTCCATTATTAAGTTCTATGCTGCTATTACTAACAGTACTATCATTTCCTTTGTATTTGTACCATCTTGAACACATCAAAAAGTACCCCAAATTCAACACCTCAAGAGCTGCAATCATGAAATAGAAGTAGTCCAATCTGCCCTTGTTAAGATCCTCCGGCAACCAGTTCCCGGTGGCGGATTTCGCCGTGGTTTGGTGGACAATTGAGATCAGCAGAGTGCTCAAGTAACTTGACCCTGCCATGCCACAATAGAACAGTGATTGTCCAATGCTTCTCATGTTCTCAGGAAATTGCTTATAGTAAAATTCAACTTGTCCAACAGCAGTGAATGATTCAGATAGCCCTGCTAGTGCCAATTGAGGAACCAAAACCAGCGCTGGCATCGATGAAATCGCGCCTTTCCTCGGCTGCATTCCTATAGGATTACTTAGAGCTAGGCTTCTTCTGTGTCCTTCAACAAATGCAGACACTATCATGCTAAGTGTAGCAAGGAATATGCCAATTCCTATCCTCTGAAGGAGTGTGATTCCGGCTTCTTTTCCGGTAGCTCGGCGCATCAAAGGGACTACTATCCGATCATAGATTGGCAACCAAATTGTCATAAACAACATGAGGAAAACATTGTAAGATGCAGCTGGGATCTTGAAGTTGGTGTGGCCAAACCTTCTATCTGATTGAAGTGCTTGGAACACAAGAAGAGTGTGCTGCTGAACAATAACTAAATGGTACAGAATTGCTGCGATCCAAATAGGTAACACCCTCACCAAGCATTTCACTTCTTCCACTTGCTGCATACTGCAAAGCTTCCATGGTTCAGCTGCAGATCCATCAGGGTTTATTTTATCTTGTGGGGTCAAAATTGCAGCTTTGTCCAATGCCCTGTTGATTGTAACGTTCACATTTTACCTTAGAATATAAATTATGTAGTAACAAATTGCCAAATGACTTTCACCAAAATATACGTGATAGCAAACTCAAACACAAAGTCTTGAAGCATTACCTGAATTGATAAGTGTAAGGAAGCTTAGAGTTCAAAGATTTAGGTGGGACATAATTGAAGAGTGAAAGCATTGAATACTCTTGAGGTAGTTTGAGTCCCCTTTTCTTGGTTGCAACCACTAAAACCTGAACAATACTAGTTATGGGGCTACCACTTGGTTGAACCTTCACATAAATGTTGGTACCCAAGAAGAAAACCACAACAGACAGAAGCATCAAAGCTGCAGGGATTCCAAGACCAATAGCCCAGCTCACATTTGATTGAACATAAACAATCAGTGTGAGGGACACCATCTGTGCAAAGGTGAAGGTGAAGAAGTACCAATTGAAGAAGCTATTCACACCTTTTTTCCCTGACTCAGTGTTTGGATTGAATTGATCTGCACCAAATGCTAGGTTACATGGCCTTACACCAGCAGCACCAATCAGAAGAAGGCCAAATCCAGAGAGAAGAAATGCCATTTGACCCGCTGTTGGACCCTTGCATGTGCTGCTCTCTTTTCCACATTCTGGTGGATGAAGATTCTTGAATGCTGCTGTTAGTTGAATCAAAAGCAAGCCCTGGATGGTTTGATGCAGAATCCAAGTTCATATGTTTTTTGTTTCAAATAATCAAGAATTGGAATTAAAAAGAAAAAGAGGGAATTAGTTTTTAGTACCAAGAAGGAGGTGGTAGTGCAGAATCCAAGTGTTTTGTAGCGACCAAAGTAAGTATCAGAGAAGAAGGCACCAATCAAGGTGGCAAAATTGGTGCTGCCATTGAAGATGTTGATCATGTTTGTGGCTGTGATGTTCTTCAGGTTGAAAACTGTTGTCAGATACACCAACAGGTTTGCTAAGGTTCCAATGGCACCAAGTTTCTCAAAGGTTTCATTTCCTGCATCAAAAGAAAAAGACAAGTTAGAAGAAGAATAATGGAGAAAGAGTTGTTCCAATTATTGAATTACCTATGATGAAGGGCATGGCCTTCCAGCCTCTGTAGTTAATCTGAGCATCATCAACATCAACATCATGTTGTTGTGTTTGTGTGAGATGTTTCTCATTGTTCTCCATTGTTGGTTTATTCTTTGTGTCACTCTTAGTATGAGTGTCCACCATTGTTGTTGAAGTTGTTATAGCTTCTTATATGATAATAATGGATGAGAGAATTGAAGGAGGGTGTAGTTATTTTACAAAATGAATGAACGGTTGGAAAGAGTTGAAGAAAATAAGGCGAGTAATGAAGCATTAACTTTTCTATACACGCTCTTGTCGGATATCTCAAATTCTATTTTTATTGATGGAAAAATCTTAAGAGTAGTTAGCGATACCATATCCTAACTAGTTAAATATTATATTTTAAAAAATATTAAAAACATAAAAGATGTAAAATTTTCTTCCTTTAAAAATTAAAAATTAAGAGATAATTAGGCTTATGAATTAATACTCCAAATCTAATTTTCTAGCGGATTTTATTTAATTTAGTTGGCAAACTTAATCATCATCATCTTTTTACATGATTAATTCCTTATTTTGTATTTAAACTTTTTTATTTCAACCAATTAAAAAACACTAATTAATTCTACTGGCTAAAATTAATAAAATATGTTTGTCGTGTAGCATTATTTTTTGTGTTTAATTTTGATATACCGAATAATGTAAAAGAATAAATTTACGTGGTCATACATCTATGCATATATTCATGTATTTTCACACTTAATACTCATAAGTCAAGCATAGAAATAATAAAGTTTAGCAAAAAAAATTAAGTCACGATAATAAAAAAAATTATTTTTATTAGAATTGATATATGTATACATAATGTTACCGAATGTAAAATTACACACTATTTTTTATCGCATTTGATATTTTTTAATAATCATTTATGTAGTTAATATAAAATAAATTATTTTTATTTATAATACATTACGTAATTAAATGTAAATGTAAAATTGTTTAGTGCATAAATTTTTTTAAAAAAATTGTCGTTATTAAATAGCTTGTTTTTCTTAATATAAGCATAAGGGATTGACTTCGTTGAGGTTCTATTTTCAATAATTTTTCTATCTCGCAATAATAACTTTCCTAAAAAAAACCATACAGACTTAGGAAAACAAAAAATCTTAATAGTAATGGTCAAAAGATTCCATAGATAGAAAAAAAATATTCCTTGTAAGTAACTTTAATTAATAGAATAATATAATGCTACATTCATTCTATCTGTTTCTAAAAACTATATCATTTCATTAAGGGTCAAAATTTAAAAAATAATACATATAACAATATTATTTAAAATATTATTAAAGCATTATTTTACACTTTAATGTTAGAGTTGAATTTGCCTTTCATATTTGCATTGTCCTATTTTTATCCGAAAAAATTTGGAAGACAATAAAAATATTGTCAAACAGCTAAAATTAAACTTTTTATATGGTATTCATTAATTATTATTAAAATAAATTAATAATTTTAGATGTTATAAATATATAATTATAAATGTTATATATATTATAAATATTAAGTTAAATATAATAATTTTATATTATTATTCCTATTGAAAAGACACAAAAAAAATGTTGTGCTATGGTTAAATATAGATAAAATACTTAGGCTAATTTATTTGATTGCCACTTGTTTAAAAATTATTTTTCAAAATGCCACTCTTTTTAAATTATTTATCCAATTGCCACCTTTTTGGCACGGTGGCTAAGTTAACTTTGATGATTTATTATGTATTTTTTTAATATATATTATAAAATGATATATATTTTCCAATTAATATATATAATCTAAATTATTTTATTAAATATTATTTTTATGTTTAATTATTATTTTTCTTTTATTTTATATTTATTCCTTCTAAAATTGATAATTTTTTAATTGTACAAGAATATTAAAATAAATATTAAACTATAATTATTTAATATAGATGTTTACTAAATTAAATTTTTTTGTTAATTTATTAAAAATTATTAATATTATTATTTTGGTTAATTTATTTAAAAATTATTAATATTATTATTTTTAATAAATAAAATTTTTATTAATATTATTATTTTTAAAATAAATTAACCAAAATTATAATATTAATAATTTTTAATAAATTAATGAAATTATTTTTTAATTTAGTAAACATCTATATTAAATAATTAAAAAAATGGGTATATACTCTTTGAATTTTAAGATAGAGTTTAACTCTCATACCCTATTAACTTAAAAAAAAGTTTTATACAAATAATTAATTGGATATAAATTTTTATAAGACTTTTAAAATAATAAATCATTTGATCAGATAATTTTATTAAAATGATAACATAAAATTAAATGTTTAAATAAGACTTATTTGAATAACATTGTTAATTAATACATTGCAGTCAAATTAATTTTTTTCGGTACTAATCCTTAAACTAAGTCTTATAATCCAAAACGTATCCGCCATTATGGTCTCAAATTTGACATATGTCTTGACTCTTGAGTCTTCTCTGTTTTAATTTGGGTCAATCTTTTTGTGAATTTTGATGATGTGAAGTGTGAACCAACTTACCTTTAGTGCTTTGGGGGACCTGATGATAGTTTCGTCACTAGTGACCTCATGTACATTATTTGGGGAGGAGTACAATGAATTATGATTGAAATTTTTCACTAAATTTTTAGAAATTATGTGTATATTATATTAATTTTTTTTGTAAGGTTTTCTATTATTAAAAGAACAATCTTTACTCTTTATTGAGAAATTTAATAAATTATAACATTATCTTATTTATTTTCACTTTGTAAGGATTTCGTATTCAAATTTTAAACATAATAAATTTTTTTAATAGATTATTAGGGAATGCCATTTTGATTTTCTAATAAGAAAGTCCTTTAAAACTGAAACCGTGTGTTGCAACAACCATACCACTACGCAGCCAACGCAGCAGATACTAATCATTTACTTTCCAACTGGCAATTCGAAACGTTTATATATACATTTTTCATCAACAAAAAGACAAAATTATGAAATCATGTAATATTAGATTTTATGTGCACCAAAGATTTAGGGGAGATACACATTTGCATTTGCGGGTAAAATCTTGTCAACGTCCCTCAGATTTTTAACAGCGAGTTAATGACCCTTTTCTTTTAGTTTTACCTTCACCATGCATTATCTTCTTGCATATTAGAACGATAGATTTTTATTTATTTTTTATTTTAAGAATCTTTATATATAAAAGGAAAATTAAAAATTAAAAAGTAAAAAAAAAAACAAATTTCTGTTTTTACAATATTTACTTTTTGTAAAATTCTGAAAATAAAATAATTTATTATGCTATATATGCATGTATACACGTACATGCATTAATCACAATAAAAGAACTTTTATTTTTTTTGCTGTGATTCAAGACTTTAAGACTCATGATTTTTGTGCTTAAATTTTATTATTTATGTGTTTAGCGTTTAAATTTATTAGATGTAAAAAAAAACTTAAGTAAATGCTTCATAAATATATATTTATTTTTAGTATCTTTCAAGAATTTTGAAAAACAAATCATTTCCACAAGATTCTACGAAGTCAAATTTAGTCTCAAAACTTTCAAATATAGGTTTCTTTTGCTCCATTCACATGGGCCATGGCAATGGAGGAAGGAAAACTCATGCAGCAACCACATGCGGAAGCTAACGTACTTTTATTATATTAGTATCATCAATTTATTAATTATATAAATATGTAAAATATATATAGTGAACACTTTTTTAAGAAGAATTAAGACAGGTAATATTTTAATCTCTTTGACGTGTTCCCCCGTGATTAAAATGCAATTCATCTTCAGTAGATGTTCCCACTTCTAATCTTAGATTCATATTTTTATACGTAAGTATGAAAAAAAAAATAGTTATAAAGTATGATAGTCATATAATAAAACTCAATAAATTTTTGGTTAATAGTAATATAAGAGCCTAATAAAATAAAAAAATTCAGCCCATAAAAAATAAAATTAAAAAAATCATGATATTTTAATATTATTGATTACTATTGGTCAATAAATACGTTGGTCACCAAGACTTTCTCTAATCATATTATCAGAGATGTCGAGGAATATAGTTTTTACCAAGAATAAAAATTATATTTATTCTGAGAAAATTATCAAAAAGTCTTCCAAACTCCAAAGATTGAAACGTTGATTAAAAAATAATGAAAAACACTGTAGAGCCAACTTATTATGATTAATAGGGAGTTCTCACGTAGTTATGATATAAATTTTGAATGATAACTTCATTTTGGATATATGAATTATGATGATAACTCATATAAATTTTGGATGATAATTTAGTTATTGACTCCCGCTCCTTAACGTTGGTTCCGTAGCTTTGTTCAAAAACAATAGTTTTTTATAAGAGATAAATAACTTTTATAAAACATTTAATAGGCTAAATATTTAATAGGCTTATCTAGTAATAAATCATAACATAGAAAAATTATGAATATATCATAGTTCTCTCTTAATGTCTAATTAGGAAACCTAATGAGAGACAAACTTACCTAGAACTTCTGAATTTATAAAATGTTTGGTTACACTTACTGAATTTGTAAGTCACGGAAGTACTGTTAACATTATAATTCTCAACTTAGGATTAATTTTCACTACCAGTTTAGATTCAAGATTAATCACCACCTTATTTAATGCACAAATCTCCAAAATCGGTGATGAATCCGTCTTTACTTTGTTTTTGTCTATTTCAGGTCAATACTCACATGCTACTTTTGTCTTATATATTTTTTACATCAATTGGTTTTTTTTAATAAGATAATAATAATGGTAAACTTTATATACATTACTAAATACATACATTTGTCTAACTAATCCTGTCTCTCTCATAAAATTAAAGCACTCAAAATGACAACTTTTTTATACAAGGAAAATGATAAATTCTCCTAAATCATTTTCTTGAATATCTTTTTTAATTACTAAATAAAAAAAATTTGCTTTTTATATTTTCAAACTTCAATATATTAAAACACTAAAATTGCTACCTTTTTTAAAAAAAATATTAAGAGGATTATTAGACATGCTATTCAGAAGTTCTATCACGAACCCTCTTTTCATAAAACTAAAATTATAATAAATATAATTTATTTACTATTAAGCAATTATAACATTTTATTTAAAAAATTAAAATGACTTTATTCACCCAAAAAACCTACATTTTTTCTTTTAATTATGTGCTAGTCCAAAAATAAATAAATTATGTTAATTGTGCAGAACTCCTCAAAATAAAAACCCTTATTCGAAAAGATAAGATTTTTCTCGGTTTCCTTTATACATTAGAACTAGAAAACAGTACTCACTTGAGCTAGTAAATAAGTACTATACATAATTGTTTTTAACTTTTATATTATCGTATATTATATTTATATTTTTTTTTTTTAAATTTTTCTATGAAAATGTTTATATTTTTTATATTGAAATGAAATGTGTGAAAATATACAATGATATATGTAGCATTAGCATTATTGATAAGTAGTTATTATTGCTGTTTTCATATGTAGGAAGCAAACTAAGAAAATATTAATCCCAAAGCAAAATCTTAAGCTGTAACTTTACTATTCTCTCTTCCATTATAAGTGTCTCAGGACAATCATCTCAAGGAATGAACCCAGCAGTTTTTCAAAAGAATATAACATTCACCTGTTTACCTAACTTACATGTAATATATCTCTGAAAACTATCTAATTGAAGGGGAAGAACTATGTTTTTGTTGCAATGATCTATTTGGTTTTGACCTCTACAAGTGTAGTGGCTCCACATGATGAACGTGGGATTTCATGTTAGGTTCATGGATCAATGAGGGGTGATTGTAGTTATAACCCTATTTCTACAAAAAGAAGTATGATGAACTCAAACCATTAAACACCATTAGCAGTTCTTTCAGATTGGTGTGTCAATTTTTCAAGCTCGGTGGAGCTGCTGTCTGTTCCTTTGTACCGATACCACTGTGAACATATCAGAAAGTAGCCCAAATTAACAACTTCTATAGCAGCAATGATGCAATAGAAGTTATCCAATCTCCCCTTGTTCAGATCCTCTGGCAGCCAATTCCCGGTTGGAGATGTTGCAGTGATTTGGTGCACGGCCGAAATCAGCAAAGTACTCAAATAACTTGACCCTGCATGGCCGCAGTAGTAAAGAGAGCCTGCCATGCTTCTCATGTTCTCAGGAAACTGTTTGTAGTAAAATTCAACTTGTGCAACGGACATAAATGCCTCGGCTAAACCAGCCAATGCCAGCTGAGGAATCAGCCACATACCTGACATTGATGAAATCACACCTTTTCTCGTTTCAATTCCAAGTGGCTCGGTCAGAGCCAGATTTCTCCGGTACCCTTCAACCTTCGCAGACACTAGCATGCTGAGTATAGAGAAAAATATGCCAGTGCCCATCCTCTGGAGGAGTGTGATGCCACCCTCTCTTCGGGTGAGCTTCTGGAGCAAAGGCATGACTTTTCTGTCATAGACAGGTAACCATATTGCCACAGTAATCATCAGGAAGACATAGTAGGACGCTGCTGGGATCATGAAACCGCTACTCCCAATACGCCTGTCAGATATAAGGGCTTGGAACACTACAACAGTGTGCTGTTGGACCATAACAACAAAGTATAAAATTGATGAAACCCATATTGGTAACACTCTCAGCAAGCATTTGACCTCCTCCACTTGCTGCATACTGCAAAGACTCCAGGGATTAGCAGCAGAGCCATTGGGATTTAGCTGATCTTGAGGAGTCATAATTGCTGCTTTGTCGAGGAACCTGTTAATGTAAGCCACCCAGTGAACACGTCAAAACCATCAATCATATTTGTTAACCATGGTAGAAATTCTTTGTGCCATTTACCTGAATTGATATGTATAGGGAAGCTTAGAATTCACTGATTTTGGAGGCAAGTAGTTGAAGAGAGAAGGATATAGATATTCAGATAGCTTCAGCTTCCTTTTCTTCGCTGCGACCACTATAACTTGTACTATACTAGTTAGAGGACTCCCACTTGGTTTAACTTTCACATACATATTTGAACCCAAGAAGAAGATTACCGAAGACAACAACATCAGTGCGGCGGGAATACCCAGCCCCACTGCCCAGCTAACATTTGATTGTATATAGACAATAATCGTTAGGGATACCATTTGAGCAATAGTAAAAGTGAAAAAGTACCAATTGAAGAAGCTATTGATCCCTTTTTTCCCAGAATCTGTATTAGGATTAAACTGATCAGCTCCAAACGCCAAGTTACATGGTCTTATCCCTGCAGCTCCTATCAACAATAATCCAAGACCAGTCTTTAGAAATGTCATTTGCCCCTCTGTTGGGCCTTGGCATGTGGTATTCTCTTCACAATGAGGTGGATGCAGCTTCTCAATTGCTGCCGTCAGTTGTATTACTAATAGACCCTGTATTATGCAGGGGAATCTAGGAATTAGTTGCACAAATTGATATGTTTCTTTTCTTAGTAAAATGGAACCATTCTGGTTATGATCTCAAATATTTCTCAATGTCATTGGTAATTTCCAAATTTAGATATCCCTAACTGTATTTTGTTTGCTAATAAACAAATTGAATGGAAGAGAGTGACTAAGGCAAGAGGCACAATAATGTACCAGAAACGAAGCCACCGTGCAGAATCCTAGTGTCTTATAGCGACCAAAATAGGTGTCAGAGCAGAAAGCTCCTATTATCGTAGCAAAGTTGGTGCTGCCATTGAATATGTTGATAATATTTGTAGCTGTGATGTTTTCTAAGTTGAATACCGTAGTGAGATAGACCAAGAGATTGGACAATGTTCCAATGGCTCCTAGCTTCTCGAAAATCTCGTTCCCTGCCAGTTACACAAACATGTAATTCAGGAGTAAACAACTAAACCCGACGGAACAAACTATTACGGAAGCAATTAAGAACACATCAAGATTCCTCTTGCAATTTCGCTCACCTATTATGAAGGGCATGACCTTCCACCCTCTATAGTTAATCTTAGGTTCATCATCTGTTCCGCCATTTTCATTCTTAAGCAAGATTTCCTCTTCATCATCCACAGCCTCTCTGGCTGACATACTCTCTCCAATATGATGCATCATCCAATGCTCCAAGCAAACAACCTTGACAAAACAAAACCAATTCCAAGTATCATCACCAGACCAACCCACAAACTCACTCTCTATTGCTCATTTTCAGATCTAAATATTTAATCCTCAATATATGGCAAATTTAAGTCAAAGATTTCAACTTTTTGTCCGCTATTTAAAGACAAATTAGAAAATGTGTTGCACTCACAAAAAAATCAACAAACAGAAAAGAAGCAAAATTAAGATCACAACAAAGGTTTGTTACAGAATTGCTGCAAGTCTCCATTCTATTAACCTACTCCTTAATGCTTACATTGTACAAAATGCTGCCTCTTATAGCTATGTCTCGGAATTCAATTCAGCCATAGAATTAAAGGGGAAAAGAAAATCCACAAAAAAAAGGATCAAAATTTGGTGGAGAAACAAGTCAACTCAGCATATCTTAAGATGATTCAAATAGGTCCAAGTAAAAATACGCAAAATCGAAAGCCGGAAAGGAAAATGATAATAATAATAATAATAATAATTTAAGAGTGGAGCAGTAACGGAAACTCAATCAAAATCAATAGAAATTACCTGAAATGGGAGAGGGTGGGAGCTGTTAGTTCATGCCGTTGACGAAGAAGATGGAGTCACAGGCTTCGAACTGTGAGCTTCCAACACTTGCCAGAGAGAATGAGAGATTAGGGGAATGCGTGTCCCTATTTTGCCGTGCAGATTAATCAAAGATTTTATTTAATATGAGTAATTACTAAATTAATTAATAATCCCGTTTGTTGTTAATTATAGGGTTTAATTTTTCTTTCAGAGTTGGGGTATCGTATGTAAATAATGAAAGACTCTATTTCATAAAAATATATATATATTAAAAGAAAACCTTGAAATTTGTTTCATGTGAATCTCATAGTTCATTAAATAATAATCCCTAATAATAATATAAGGTATGATAATTTGATGTATAAAGCATGAATAAATAATACAAAATATTTTTTTTGTCAATTCGATTTATAAAATAATCCTTAAGATTGTAACAATAGTATTTGGATAATTGTCATAGTAATTACTAATTACTAATTATGATTTATAGATCTTATTTATTTTGTCTCTATTTTATCTTGCTCTTCAAATATTACAAATCCTTGGAAATTTGAAGGTATTTGATATGATTAAGTATTAATTATAAAAAAATTTATCAAATCAGAGAGAATAAAAAAAAAATTCTTAGAAAAAAATTTAAACATATATTCATTTCAAAACTTAGCTAAATCATTATAAACTATTACTATTTATAATATAATTTTCTTTGATGACAATGTCGAACCAAAAATAAAAAAATCAATAGTCAAGCTAAAACTCCCTTTTTTTAGTTGAGTGGCTGTAAACGATAAAAAATAATTTTTTAATTTGATTAGATTATAGACTCAATAATACTAATTCTATCCGTAACATGCTTGGTCTCTGACTTTTTTCTTCTCTTTTTTCAAAAAAAAAAAAAAAGAATTGGGGTGCGTTTCATTCATAGAATATTTTTTATTTCAGTGGTGCAATATTTCTCACTATATAATTATCTTTGTATAAAGTTAATAATTAAAAACTATTAAATAATACTTTAAGCAATTATACCAAGGTATAACAACTTGAATTAGTGCATGCCATCTTTGTTCTGATGAAAGTAATAATTCATCAATACTAATACTTTTTTGGAAGGTTTACAATGAAGGCATCTAAAAACACCCCAAGAAAAGCACCAAATTCATCATTCTATTTTTTTCCCCCTTTTTAACCCAAAAATTAAATATTATGGCACATCCTCTATCCAAGGGAATTTTCCTTTTGCTTGATATACAAATATTCTAATACAACACTTCAATATGAAGAAAAATGAGTTTCCTTCAAATTAACACCATTAACCATGGGCTTAATTAATTAACCATTATTATACACCATTAACACTCCTTTCATATTGTTTAGACATATGATCAAGTTCAATGGCATTACTATTATCGCCAACCCCTTTGTACTTATACCACTTAGCACATACTATAAAATAACACAAATTAATCACTCCAACACCACCAATTATGAAATAAAAGTACTCTAATCTCCCTTTGTTCAAATCCTGAGGTAACCAATTCCCAGTTGCAGATTTCTGTGTCACATGATGAATGATTGAAATCAGCAAACTACTCATATAACTTGATCCAGCAAGGCCACAGAAGAACAGTGACCCTGCAAGGCTTCTCATGTTTTCTGGAAACTGTTTGTAGTAAAACTCAACTTGTCCAACCAGTGTGAATGCTTCAGATAGCCCTGCTAGTGCTAATTGAGGGATTAGCCATAAACCTGGCATTGAAGAAATTGCACCTTTTCTTGGCATCATTCCTAGTGGTTTTGTTAGAGCCATTGTTCTTCTGTGCTCTTCAACAATACCAGATACTATCATGCATAGAATTGAGATGAACATTCCAATTCCCATTCTTTGGAGAAGTGTGAAGCCACCTTCTTTTTTTGTTACCTGTTACAACAAAGATAAATAATTATCTACACTGCTATCTATGTATATATATATATGTGTATTCTAAGTCATAATTTTGTTAATAACATTACTTACCCTTTGGAGAAGAGGCACAACTTTTCTGTCATAGATTGGAATCCATATTGTCAAGCTAAGCATGGAGAATATGGTGTAGGAGGCGGCCGGGATCTGGAAATTGGTGTGGAAGACTCGCCGGTCGGATTGAAGAGCTTGGAACACAAGCATTGTGTTCTGTTGGACGAGCGCGACGTAGTAGACAATGCCTGAAAGCCAAATTGGGATCACTCTAAGCAAGCATTTCAGTTCTTCCACTTGCTGTATGCTGCAAAGGCTCCAAGGATCAGATGCAGACCCATCCTGGTTTATGTGATCTTGTGGTGTTACAATTGCAGCTTTGTCAAGGAACCTGAACTGAGATGTGTGAGGAAGCTTGGAATTGATGGAGTGTGGAGGCATGTAGTCAAAAAGTGAAAGCAATGGATCCTGTTCAGGTAAATTCAGCTTCCTTTTCTTGAAAGAAACAACCACCACTTGAACAATGCTAGTTACAGGGCTACCAGTTGCTTTAACCTTCACATATTGCTTGCTTCCCAAGTAATAAACGGCGCACGAGAACAGCATCAAACCAGCAGGGATTCCAAGCCCTATAGCCCAGCTCACATTGGACTGAATATACACAATCAATGAGAGAGACACCATCTGTGCAAATGTGAATGTGAAGAAGTACCAATTGAAGAAGCTGTTGATTCCTTTCTTTCCTGACTCTGTCTTTGGATTGAATTGATCTGCTCCGAATGCTAAGTTACATGGCCTTATCCCTGCAGCGCCGACGATCAGGAGCGCGAATCCGGCCAGTAGGAACGTCATCTGGCCGGCGTTTGGTCCTTCACATGTGGTGCTAGAGTTTCCACACTGTGGTGGATGCATGCTCTTGATTGCTGCTGTTAATTGTATAGTAAGCAAGCCCTATTTGGAGATACAAACAAGAAGTAAATGTAAAATTCAGGTTGAAATTTGTATATTCTTCATTAATTATAATCAAAATCTGTCTTATTAGATATTGAATTTCTTTTTTGGTATGGTTTATTAACATATAAACTTGTGGTGATCTCCATTAATGATTTTCGGGAATAAAGTGATTTCCAAAGTAAGATAGTTAATTTAATTATGTATAAGATATAATTTTGGTCTCCACGGTATCCCTCGTTCCGAGGGGCAAAGAACTAATCCGTCGCGGATTTAAACTCCATTTAAGAGTTTACTGTTTGGCCAATGGTTTGTTGCGTGCACAAGGCGAGATTCAAATTCCCAATATTTCCTTAAACGGACTAGTGAGCTAATCACTGGACCAATCCAAATTAGTCTGTACATGATACAATTTAGTGAATATAATATTAGATTATTAGATTTAATACCAGAAAGGAGGCAACAGTGCAGAATCCAAGAGTCTTGAATCTCCCAAAATATGTGTCACATAGAAAAGCTCCAAGCAAGGTTGATAAACTTGCACTGCCATTGAAGATGTTGATGATGTTTGTAGCTGTGATACTATCCAAGTTGAACACTGTTGTAAGATACACTAGCAGGTTTGCTAAGGTTCCAATTGTTCCCAGCTTCTCAAAGGTTTCATTTCCTGCATGAATTTCATTCAATTATTTAGATATGATGATCTGAGTCACCAAAAGGAGAG
This sequence comes from Stylosanthes scabra, assembly GCA_036250425.1. Taxonomy (NCBI): domain Eukaryota; kingdom Viridiplantae; phylum Streptophyta; class Magnoliopsida; order Fabales; family Fabaceae; genus Stylosanthes; species Stylosanthes scabra. The sequence continues at coordinate 97,329 of JASCZI010181310.1, read as the reverse complement.
AGTGTATAATCTTACCAATGATGAAGGGCATCACTTTCCATCCTCTGTATACAATCTTATTATTATTATTATTACTAGACTCATCTTCATTTATAATAACAACACTTTTCTCATTGTTTCCTATGCTTTTCCTCTCATTCTTTTCTTCCATGGTCTCTGAATATGGGAATTGCTACTTAAGCAAGCCAAAGAAGAATGAGGATAGAAGCTCTCAAGTGATGGAGAGAGATCTAAACATTACAAGAAGCTATTATAATTTATTAGTAATCTTCACACATGCAGTCTTTAATTTATTCTCTCAGGAGCTTGTTATGAATTTAAAGGATGTGAAGCTGAGTATTTTCTTATTTTTGTTTTTTTTTCTTTTAATTTTATTATCGGTTTACATGATATTCTTTAGATTGAAAATAATAGATATATTATTTGAGTTTAATTTTGATAAACTTAGAATATAAATAATTTTACACGATTATTCAATATAATTTTTTAAGTAATGAATTTAAGATTTAATTACTTTTATTAATATAATAATATATAATTAATTGTCTAGCTAAAACTCTTACTCACATGAAAATTAAACTTATTATTTTAAAAAGTTTTGTGACAATTCAGCATGAAAAAAGAGAAGAGCATGGAGGATAAAATTTGAGAGGGCCTCACCGTGTTCTCATCTTCTCATTGTGTAGGTCTCACCCTTTGACTTAAATAATTTCGATAAATAGTTTACGCTTTTTCTTAAAAATAAAATTTTCTTTCCTTCGTAACATTAAATAAAATTAGTCGACTATTTTTCTTCATGAAAAAATTATTTTCATAGCCTTTATTTTTTTCTTTAAATTAGGGTTTAGTATATAAGATATAAAATTTAGAGTTATTTAGAATTTAAAAAAGAAATTGGTTAATGTTGATAGACTCTTTAGATAAACTCGATATGATAAAAGATTAATAAATTTGCTTGATATACAAAAATACAAATTAAAAAATAGAAAATAATATGAATATCATAGAATGCCAAAAATAACACATATGTATCCCTAGGTAGTGGCTAGTGCATGCATATTAGACTTGAAGTCAAACAAAACGAGTGGTTGAAACATGCAATCTCACACGCTTCTTCTTATTATCTTATAACCAAAATTATTAGATATTTGCTTGTTTAATTTGACAATGATTGAATTTGAATGTTTATTATCTCACTTTAAACTTCCATAAAATTAATATATCATTAATATCCAGGGCTAAAAAGCGGTGAAATACGATATACCGCATTTTCGGCATAACGAATAATCTTCAATACTACTTGTGTATGTAAACAATAATTGTCCTATCCTTCTCACTTCATGATTTCAATAATATACATGTTTATTTGTCAAAACCACATGTGCTGACCAAATTTGAGGGTCACTGGTAAGAAAGATAATACTGTTTCACATCAGTTGTTGCATCTAATGAAAAACAAAAAGACCATCAAAAATCAAAATGAGTAAAGAGACTCGCATAGAAAATTCTTTCTTTTTTCCCTTTTTGTTGAATATATGTAAACAAAAAGCATTAATATCAACAAAGTTTATAATTTTGGATCAACATAATATCTAAAAAATATATTGTTGGCTAAAATTTTGGATCAACATAATATCTAAAAAATATATTGTTGGCTAAGCTAGATTCTAAATACTAAATTTTAAATTCTAATAATAATGTAAAAATTAAAATGTTGATTAATATTGATAATAAGATGTGTTGTTCTACATTTTTCTAAAGGAATGTATGTATATATGTCTTCTTTTTTTTTTTTTTGGTTTACTGTATCTGTATGTATGTCTTTTATTTGGAGTTCCTAGTACATTCAATTGTGCATATCTTTTTGTGTGTGAAAGTGAGATAATTAGATTAGATCCAATTGGGCAATCCTAAGAACAAGTTCCAAATGCAACTAGCTTATTGAAAATCCAAGTTGCCTTGTTGCATTTGCATCTGCTTGCAAATCTTAATTAAATTACGGAATATGAGATTTTTTTTATTTTTGTGGCTTACAGAATGAGAGATTGTTTATAAACACAAGAACTCTTTATATTTTGTTTTTTTGGGAGGATTTTAATGCTCAAGCCTTAATTTTGTAACTAAAAAAAGGGATCGGACGAAATAAGATATTTAAACCAAAATAAATCATTTTAAACATTAAGAACGAAATTAAGACTCGATTACATTTTATTTTCACAACTCAACACTATGTGTTGGGTCATTATGGTGAGAAAACATAAAATAAAAAAACATCATATTCAATTCAAAATTTTAAAATGTCAAGTAAATGAATGTATTTGTCAATCACACCATCATACTATAAAGACTTTGGAAAAGAACCAAGTGAGAGAACATAAAATGAGAAAATACCACATGCAACTCAAAATTTTAAGAAATCAAGTAAATGAATATTTCATCTTATAAACTCTTCACTTTTCTTTACTTTTTTCAACATGTGACTAATTTAATGCTAACTCACATTTGAACTTTAACACAAATAATGCAACAAGTTGACTAAGTTATTTTGACTTGTGATCTAGCTTTTATAATAATAATAATAATAATAATAATAATAATCCAAACTAGTTCTTATAATTTTTAAAGTCGAACACTATAATTTTTAAATTTTAAAATATCTAAAATAGTCCCTAATATTTATTTCTAATATTTATAATTTTTATTAGGAGTGAAAGATAAAATAGTCTAAAAAAATTTAAAAATTCAAAATAGTTCTTTAAAAATTATCAAACAAATATATACTATACATTAAAGACTATTTTCTGTATTTTATAACTTTAGATTTTAAAATTTTTAGAGACTCATTTAGTAATTTCTCTAATAATAAGGTGATCTTTGAGATTATTACAGCATGTAGGAAAACAAAAGTTCATGAATCAAATGGCAGTAGTTATTATTAAGGGTGTCAGCGGGGCATGCCTTTCCATTTTCTGTCCCCGCTCCTAAATTTTTTTTCGTTGCCGTCTTATTTTCCATTAATGGAAATTTTCGCCCCATTTTTATTTTTTTAATTCTTCATTTCTCATATTTATTTAATAATTTTAATAAAAATAATTAAAAAATTAAAAATTATTATAAAAATGTTAATACAATAAAATATTATTTAAATATATTTTATTTAAAATAATAAATAACTAAAAACTTATACTAAAAATTAATTAATAAAAATATTTTAAGTATTTAAATTTGTTCGAAAAATTTCGAAATCGGAGGCGGAAATTCCTACTAGGAACCCATGCATGACTCGGAGGAATTTTGCTCCTCATTTCCATCCTCACGTTTTAATCCCCATTCGAAATGGTATCCATGAAAATCCCCGCCTCAAGGATTTTTGACACCCTAGTTATTATGGAGAAGACGACAAATAAAGGATGCCTTAATAACGCGGGTACGTAGTAGAATATTGATATATATGAGTAGGAGCATCTATCTATGTTCTGCGGTGTTCCAATGAATAAGTATACGCAATTCAACAGCAACTTTGATACTAACTTCTATTGTGTGTGTGTGTGTGAAGGGAGGACTCAACGTTCAAACTTGGAGGCTTTGATGTGTCAGTGCACTAATTACCATTCCTCTAATCATTCATCATCCATCCATCTCCATCTCTACTACTGCTTCTTAGCTCTCGTTTTCTATTCATGCTCTCCAAACTGCAAACGCAACTTCGTCATGTGACAAAAATAATGGAGATAATAATTCATACAAAGACTTATTCGTGTTCCAATAATTTTGACAGTTGATTTTAATTATGTATTATATATTTTTTAAACTAAGATTAATAACTAAAAATATTAGAACATAAATATTTCTAAAATACTTGAAGATTTTCTGTTTTCTTATAGTCTCCTAATCAAATATTCAATTTTGTTCTCATTTTATTAAGCTCTTTTTTTTTCCAAAAAAAATAAATAAATTTACTTGACTCATATCTATAAATTTTGTAAAACTTAAACAAATTAAATGAAATTAAAATTTTGGAATTAAACTCTTTTAAAATAAAAAATTAATAAAATGATTAAATAATACTTTAATAATGATTGAGTAAAAATAATACAACTTATCTATAATAAAAAGAAAAAAAATTAGGGAACCAACGTATTATGATTCATAGAGAGCTAATAATAATTACAGATGATAACTCATATAAATTTTAAAGGATAGCTTAATATTGGATATATGAGTTACGAATGATAACTCATAAATTTTGGATAATAATTTAGTTATTTGCTCCCTAATAACTTTCTAACGTGAGTTTCGTAGCATTATTCTAATAAAAATTATAAATTTAATAATTATATTTTCGATTTTTTCCCAAAATTTGACTTTCACACTCAATTTTCTTCCTTTTTCTCCCCCTTGGGGTTATGTCTGTAGATAATTCCACCCTGTGTAAATGTCACATCTACTTGATTCGTTCACACTGGTCATTATTGTGTATCTCATCTAATCTAATAGTAGTACACAAAATTAGTGAGTTGGAGAGTGACTTGGTTTTATATTAGATTTTTGCATGCAAGTTATTCATTCCGAAACTCTGGCATGCAACATGAACTTACGGGTCAAAATTGAATAGAATTTTTCAAACCTAAAGCAATCTTCTTTCTTTAATTTACAATGTCTCTGCAATCTGCACTAACACTCATGCTGACAAAACTTTATTTTCTATTTTTATTTTTTTACAAAATCTTGAAAATATAAAAAACAAAAGTACAAACCAAAAAGCACCCTAAAAGTTCTGCTGCCACAAAAACTTCACTATCCTAGAGGGGGAAAAATTGTGTTAGAAATTATAGAAGTAACCACTAACCAAGAACAATCCCTGATGAAAGCTAGTTCTTCACAACTGATACCTAAATCTAAATTATGATCTGGAATATACCACACCTACCTAACAAAATACAGTGTTCCAAGACATAAATAAGTTGTAACAAATTAGTATGATCATGTTTCCCCCTTTCATCTTGGAACAATTGTTATGTCAAATTCCATCTCTTGAGATGATTCTCCATTCTGTTGGCTTGGTATTGAATTCTTTGACTGCACCTTTTTTGTATCCTTGCTAGGTTTTGCACCCAAGAAATGGCTGGCAAAGAAATTGAAGTAAAGAAAATTCAAAGCACCAAGTGCAGCAATGAGATAATAGTAGTAATCAAGCTTACTCTGATTCAAATCATGTCCACCAAGCCATGAATTTCTCCTACCATGTGATGTTGCTTTATGGACAATGTTCACAATCAATGATCCTAAGTAGTTTGCAATTGACAGGCTCAGAAAGAAAACAGCACCGGCCACAGTCCTCATGCTCTCAGGCATCTCCAATGTGAAGAATTCCATTATGGACACGGCCGCGAAGGCTTCGTTGAGTCCTGACAGCGCAAACTGTGGCAGAAGGACTGCGAAGCTCATTGGTGAAACGAACAATTTTGCTCTCAAAGCTGAGTCACGGCGCTTCTGCTCGACGATTGCAGCCACAAGCATGCACAATATGGACAAAATGATCCCAATTCTGATTCTTAGACTCATTCTTAACCGAGTAGCCCTTTTGGTAATTTTCTTTGTCATTGGAATGTAAAACCATTCATAGATGGAGATCCAAATTGAAAGTGCTACCATTGAGATT
>JASCZI010181310.1:79595-91534 GCA_036250425.1 Stylosanthes scabra | reverse complement strand
CTGCAAGCTACAAAGCCTCCAAACATTTTTCGGCATCAGTTGTTCATTCAACTCACTAGGATCAGAAATTATAGCAGCCTTGTCAAGAAACTTGAACCTATCTGTACGAACAAGTCTAACATTATTGTTGTAGTCTGATTCTGATGGATCAGGATCATAGTAAAGTGTTCTATCAGAGGTCTTAAGCTTGCGCTTTCGACACGCTGCAGTAATCACCTTTGCCATATCAGAGAAGACACTCCCATGAGGCTTCTTTCGAATGTAAGTGTGCCGGCCGATTAAGAAGATTGTTATCGAGAAAGCAAGGCAGAGCGTTGGAATGGCGAATCCTAAGGTCCAGCTAACATTGGTTTGAATGTAAACAACACCAGTTAGCGCAATTACAAGTGCAATGGTGAAGGTGAAGTACCACCAATTGAAGAAGCTTTCCAACTGTGCCCTGCCTTTCTCTGTTTTGGTGTCGAATTGGTCAGCGCCGAAGGCGATGTTGCACGGCCTAATTCCACCTGCGCCGACGGATAACAAGGCGAGGGCGAAAAAGACGACAGCAAGCTGCCAAAGCTGTGGCCATTGGCAATGTGGCCTATCAGTGCAGTTAGGGGGCCTCAATTGATGTATACCTGCTGTTAGGGTCATTATCAATATACCCTGTCCATGTAATTCATATTCTCCTCCATGTTAATAACTCAACCAATCAATCATTTAGTAATTTCAAAATAGAATAAATCATCATTTCTTATCATAAAAAACTAACGGTAATGCCCTCATTTACAATACGGAAAATATAAACATCAACACAGAAAAATTCACAAAATACATTAATACAGCATACAATAACAAACAGCGATAATAAACAGTTAGGCATAGCACAAAAATAATGTACATCAAACATAAATCAAAATAGAAGAATAATACAATGTGTATACAATAATACACGTAGATTAGTTCTAAGTCAATATTTGGTTACATCTCTAGGGTTTTAACTTATTTAAAGTTCAAAGTACATGAGAGTAATTCCTTAAGATAAACCCTAATTTGTGAATGTTAGACTAGAAAAGGGGAAATATAAGAATGAAATGAGAATAGAAACATTACCAGAAGAGAAGCAATGGAGCCAAATAAGAGGGTGCGGAACCTTCCCAAATAAGCATCAGAAATGAAAGCACCGACGATGGAAGCAACATTGGAGGATCCATTCCAAATTTGGACGACATTCACCACAAATATGCCACTCAAATTGTAACTCGTTAGCAGGTACATTGTCAGATTCGATATCAAACTCATTGATGCCAATTTCTCGAACGACTCGTTACCTTCAAAAACCCAAATTAACCAATAATTACAAAAATTAAATAATTAGGGTTTTTGCTAATTAACATTTATTTTTTTATCTCCTTGTTGTTTTACCAATGATGTATTTGACTGATCTCCATCCTCCTGGTTGTTGTGCATGTTGATGTTGTTGTTGCTGTGGTGCAGATGGAGAATGAGAATTGGTTGTTGCATTCTCCATTTTCATTCATTGAGTTATGGTTTCATAGGTTTGTTCTAACTCAGTTCAACTCTTTGTCTATTTTTACGTTACGGAATATATATTTTCCGAATGCCAAGTCAAAATTTTGTGAGCGCTTTCAGCTTCCAAATTCCAATTCTCAAACAAACCACCGTGGATTTGTTTCACGTGTGATTTGTGGTGTACTTTTAAGTGATCGTATATTTGCATAAAAAGGTAATGCTATTTGAACAAGGGATGAACAGAGGATTTTGGCTAATCAAGTTTAAGTAAATGATTTATTTCTATGCTAAATAGAATATTATTTTGGTATTAAATAGTATAAAATACTGCATATAAATAAAGTTTTATTTTACATCGAAATAGTTTTCTATTTAACATAGAAATAAATGACTTGGTTGTACTTGATTGGCCAAAACCACTTGTTCACATAGAATTATTGCATGTAAAACACATCAAAGGCAGCTACGTTCTCAAATGCTGACATTTTGGTAACTAATATTAACTAGCAAATCTAAAATACTATTATTTATTTGTGTTTTATTTTTATGAATTAAACTTCTTTTATTTTATTGAGTTTTCATCTTTTATTATTGGTCAAAAATTTATTAACTACTTAACATAATTACTACATTATTAACCCAAGGCTATAAGAACAAACATATTTTTTTTAATTAAATTGGTTGAACCTCAATAAATATATTTTCATAATTTCATGTAACATACATTTTTATTCACTCACACATTTAAATCTTATTATTTAACTTGTGTATTAGTTCATAAAAATAACTCATTTTAGTCCTACCACTTAAAAATAATTTAAAAATATGAATCTAATTTAATGATTATGTGAAATAATAATACTAATATTTCAATTGAGATTACTAAAAGTAAGTCAATGAAAAAGTAGGAGGAATATTTTTTTTTTTTGACAAAAATTAAGAGGAATATAAATTACTAAAAGTATTTTATGTTCATTTTTGGCAGTGAATATGTGATGACATGAGCTTGAGATTTAGGTGCCGGAGGGAAGATAGGAGCATTCCTAGCTAAATAAATCACCGTCAAAACAAACTATGTCAATATGCAAGCAGTGAAGATAGGAGATTAGGAGCATCCCTACACCCTAGCAATTTATAAACACTTCAACACTTAATATTTTGATTCTTCAAGAATGATTTTAATTTGATAAAATAAAACATTTTGGAACTAAAATAATAATTTACTACACCTCAAAAAAAGAAACAGCAATTATCAAAATATTTATAATTTCCTTAAATTTAAAAAATTCAAAACAACCGGGATAGAAAAATGGAAAATAGAACAATCCCGCCATGAAAGAATGCAATAATGTAATGGCGACACTGTTTATATTATTAAATATTAATAATTAATATCCTCCGTATAGTTCTTCCAAATCTCTGTAGACTGTAGTAAAGTAAATCATACATGCAGCACGCTCCACGCGCCACTTTCACCACAAACACAACCAACACATCTCTCTTCTTTCCAATTGGCTATTACAGGCGAGTGTACTCACGGACCATGGCTAGAGAGTGGCATAAAATCTTGTTTTCATTCAATTTGTTTTCGCTCTGATCAACGGATACTCCACACTGCACTACTTTTTGGTTCCATCTTCCAAAAAAGTTGTCCTTTTTTTTCACCTTCTTCATAAAATATATACAAATTGGACTAAAATCAAAGCACAAACAAAGCAAATTATTGTTTATTATTTATTTTCTTTTCAAATGAACTTGAAAGTTTGAATCATGTAATTTGGTAACCCTTTTTTTTGGGTCTACATTTTCATCACACTCACTTCCAACCTCCACTTTACCCACTTGAATCATACCACTTCAAAGTGGCTGCTTCCACTTCAAAGTTCAAACTTGATTGAGCTCACTCTTTGGGGAAATGCAAATGAAAATGGGTTTTGCAGTGTGGGGTTTCTTCTTCATTTTCACCACATTTTTATTCTCTGCTCCTTCCTCTCTTGCTCTCTCCCAAGATGGTAAGAACAATGAACCCCCTTTTTTTCTATTTGTTCTTTCCTTTTTCTAAGCTTCAACATCTCTTATTTAATGCTTAAATGCTCTATAAATCTTGTTGCTATATGCTACATTGCTACCTACCTACCTACTTGTTTTAAATACTTAAGCAAAGGGGGTTGAAGGAGTTTAAAGTTTTGAACTTTAAGGCATTTTCATTATTTTGATTTACTGTGCTAGGTTTGGCCTTGTTGGAAATGAAGAGCACATTGAATGACACAAAAAATGTTCTCAGCAACTGGCAAGAGCTTGATGAATCTCCTTGTTCATGGACTGGTATCTCTTGTTATCCTGATGATGCTGAACAAAGAGTTCGCTTCATGTATGCAAAAAAAGCATCACATACCCCTTTTTTGTTCTTTTGAAAAACCTCTTACTTTCTGAGCTGAGTATGACTCTGTGTGTTCTTCAGAAATCTTCCATACATGCAACTTGGAGGAATCATATCTCCCAGCATTGGCAAACTCAGTAGACTCCAGAGATTGTAAGTGGAACATCTAGGGTTATTGGGTTCATTTTTTGGCTGTGTTGCACAAATATGTAAACAATTGGGTGCAATTCATAGATATGTGAATGTGACTGCTTTCATTCTTATAATGTTGGATTGCTTGCAATGAATCAGGGCACTTCATGAGAACAGCTTGCATGGGATTATTCCTTATGAAATCTCTAATTGTACTGAGCTAAGAGCACTGTAAGTGAAATACATAGTACATTTCTTTATTCCTCTTATATATTATGATGAGTGATTGATGGGTTTAAGCTGATTCTGTTGTAAAGGTACTTAAGGGGTAACTATTTCCAAGGTGGCATACCAGCAGCTATTGGAAATCTCTCCTTTCTAAATATACTGTTAGTCCATCTCTGATGCTTTCAGTTCTTTGAATAGGTTTCTAGTTTTCACTAGCTTACGGTTTTCAATTGGTATTATTATACAGTGATTTGTCAAGCAACTCATTGAAAGGTGCTATACCTTCCTCTATTGGCCGCCTCTCGCATTTGCAAGTTCTGTAAGTTAATTTAAGCCTGCAGCATAGTGATATTATATTCATAACCTCAAATTTCAGTTTAATCTGATCCTCCTTCTCTTAGGAACTTGTCCACCAACTTCTTTTCTGGAGAAATCCCTGACATTGGAGTTCTAAGCACCTTTGGGAAGAACTCGTATGTACTCCTTGCAGTCTTTCCTTACACTGGTTTTTTATTGTTTGTTTCTCAATTCCGGTTCATTTGGTAACATATTTTTCTGGTGCTGTGTAAAAGGTTGATTTGGTTTCAAATTCTCTATTTCTTTTCTGTTACTATGTATTAATTCATTTCCATGTGTGTAGGTTTATTGGAAATCTAGATCTTTGCGGGCGACAAGTTGAAAAACCTTGCCGAACATCTCTTGGTTTCCCTGTGGTGCTACCCCATGCTGAAAGTGAAGAAGCTGCAGGCAAGTCAGATTCTTGGATTTATAACTGATTTACATACTAAGAAATCTTGGTTCAACTTTGTATCATCATAACTAATAACTATAAATATTTAAATTTACATGCAGTCCCTCCCAAAAGAACTTCACATTACATTAAGTGGTTGGTAATTGGTGCAATGACAACAATGGGGATTGCACTTGTCATAATCCTATCGTTCCTCTGGGTCCGGTTGCTATCGAAGAAGGAAAGAGCTGCTAGGAGATACACAGAAATGAAGAAACAAGTTGATTCAGAATCAAGTAGGAATGGTACTTTCTCAAAATTTTGACAATATCCTCTTGTTCTTATTTTTACAAATAATGACCTGATCTTGTAGCAGGAGCAAAGCTTATTACCTTCCATGGTGATCTTCCATACGCATCATCTGAAATCATAGAGAAGCTCGAGTCTCTCGATGCAGATGATGTAGTAGGGTCAGGAGGATTCGGGACTGTTTACCGGATGGTGATGAATGATTGTGGTACATTTGCTGTCAAGCGGATCGACAGAACTCGGGAAGGGTGTGATCAAGTGTTTGAGAGGGAACTTGAGATCTTGGGAAGCATCAAGCATATAAATCTTGTAAACCTCCGCGGTTACTGCAGGCTCCCTTCTTCAAGGCTCCTTATATATGATTATTTGGCCATGGGAAGCTTAGATGATCTCTTGCATGGTATGGCTCATTTCCTTTGCAATGTTTATTCTTGTCATAGACAAACAACTCTACAAGAATGCAAACTTTTTCTGATTTTTACCAATCCTTCCTTCCTTAGAAAATACTCAGCAACCACTGAATTGGAGTGATCGCTTAAATATAGCCCTTGGTTCTGCCCGGGGCCTGGCGTACTTGCACCATGAGTGTTGTCCTAAAGTTGTACACCGCGACATAAAATCTAGCAACATTCTCCTTGATGAAAACCTGGAGCCTCGTATTTCTGATTTTGGTCTTGCAAGGCTTTTGGTCGATGAAGAGGCTCATGTGACAACAGTGGTTGCCGGCACATTTGGCTATTTGGCACCAGGTATGTATATGTAATCTGAAGCAGTAAAATATTTCAGATATCAACACAAAGAAAATCAGATTTTACAATTTAATGTTGTCTGATCCAAGTAATTCCTTATCTATTAATGTGGAGATAAATAAGAATGTCAGGACAGAATACGAGTCATTCATTTCACAACTAGTAACCTTTAGCTCTTGAAAGTACATCATATCTAAACTGCATATTTTGGCATCAAAGCCTATAAAGTGGTTTCTAAACATCTGAGATGATGGATGGTTTTGTAATTATATGTGAATCAGAGTACCTACAAAGTGGTAGAGCCACTGAAAAGTCAGATGTGTATAGCTTTGGAGTTCTATTGCTAGAACTTATAACTGGAAAGAGGCCAACCGATCCTTCCTTCGCAAAGCGAGGTTTAAATGTTGTTGGTTGGGTAAGCTCTCTAATTCATTCAATGTTGATCACTTGAAGTCTATGCAAAATTTTCAGCCATGATGTCTTATGTTTTGGTAACTATTCGGCGCAGATGAACACATTGCTGAGAGAAAACAGATTGGATGATGTGGTAGACAAAAGATGTACAGATGTGGATGCAGGAACTCTTGAGGTGATTCTTGATATAGCAGCAAGATGCACGGATGGAAACGCGGATGAACGTCCATCAATGAATGAGGTGTTACAGTTGCTTGAGCAAGAAGTTATGTCTCCTTGCCCGAGCGAATTCTACGAGTCTCAGTCAGATCGCTGACAATCGCTAGTCCTTAATTGATGCTACTGGTAGTCCTTCTGCAAAAGTATTCTAGTTTTGTCAGTGCTTCATTCCACTTTTTGTGGCTTGTAGATTTTGTTGTTTCAGTAGCAAATGAGAATTGGAACAAGTGAGTGCCTTTGTGAATAGATTTGCCTCATTCTCTCATTTAACATTGAAGAGAGACAATTTGGACATTGCAATGGGTTGGTGTTTGGAATGAGCTCCGTTCTTGCTATTATTTTAATTATGGAAATTGAAATTTCATCCATGCCTGATATGGAGAAGCATTCACCAACTATCAACTAAGTGAGTTTGTTGACATGCAATGAGAAATTAAATCTTCACTTTAACACGTGATGCACTTTTTATGAGTTTTTTTCTTTCTTATGGTTTTCCTAAGTGAGCGGGTGACCAAGGTTAATTTATCGCGGATCCTAATTCTATTTAGGAATTTATTCTTAGCTAATGAGTTGCGGAATTAGAATCTTCAATATTTTTTGACGGAAATATAAATTAATCTTTAGCAAAAAAACTGAGAAATCAGTATTGCCTATGCAACTGGTGGTGGTGGGTGATGCTCAATGGATAAGTTTTTGTCTCCTGTTGATTGGGGCGGTGGCGGTGGCGGTGGGAGTGGGTCTTACTTTCTTACTATATAAATATAAATATTAGACGAGGTATTAATTAAACAATCCATATGCATATAACTAACTATAATTTATGAAACAATCAACGACTCTTATCAAAATGTCCACAATGCCCCAACCTATACTCTCCCATTTTTTCGCCTCCCGCTTCCGACCTTTCCAAATCCAAATCGTCCAAAATTATTAGCCGAAACCAAAATAATTTTCTTTTTTTTTTTAAAAAAAGAAGGAAATAGTAATGATTGATTAAGGTAGGAAAAAGCGGGGCGACCTGACCTGACCTGACCTTTGGCAGTCTTGAAAGGGTCATGACTTCTGTTAAACTTCTCAACGGTCTTTTAGAGAGAGAGAGAGAGAGAGAGAGTTGAGAGAAGAGCGAAATGTGTTCTGCAATTGGAATTGCATGTAGTGGGAGTGGACTCACTTCTTCATTCTCTCCTCATGCTTCCTTCTCATTAATTAACCCAAACCTATTCACTCTTCGTTATTCCGGAACAAGGAGGAGGAGGAAACCCCATGGAATTGTTGTGGCATCAAGCGACGTCGCTTCACCTTCGCCCTCCCTGTGGGATGACTGGAAGCCCCTCAAATCTTCTTCAACTCCTTCCCTCAGCGACATTCTCTGGCCTTCTGCAGGTCAATTCAATCTCTCAATTAACTTGTTTAGATCCGCAATTCGAATTTAGAATACTCAATTTCACATGGAAATGAACAGGAGCATTTGCAGCCATGGCAATCCTGGGAAAGATGGATCACATTTTGGCACCCAAGGGCCTCTCAATGACTATTGCACCTTTAGGTGCAGTTTCTGCTGTGCTCTTCACCACACCCTCTGCCCCTGCTGCCAGGGTATTTCTTGTTTTATTCTTCTCTTTACCGCCTTCATAAGAATAATTACTAAACTGCCTGGTTCATTATGCAGAAGTACAACATGTTCATGGCTCAAATAGGTTGTGCAGCCATTGGTGTTGTCGCATTCACCTTATTTGGACCCGGATGGCTTGCTAGGAGTGCTGCTCTCTCTGCCTGCATGGCTTACATGATCTTCACTGGCACCATTCATCCACCTGGTATTTTCACTACAATCACAATTCTCTTCTTTATGCGCCATATCAAACTAATTATCCCAAAACCTAACTTAATTGGACTCTCATGAATAGTTAGAATCTTTAACACGTAGTAAACTTTTTGTAATGAAGTTATTTTTACATACAAGGCACTATGTAATTACTAATTAGATGAACGTGTAAAACATCATTATAGTGATAGTCCATCAAATTTAAATTCTTGTTTTGTTTATAGAAACTATGATCCTATGTTATATAGCTTGAGTTGGCATAATTCAGTTACTGTTAGTTATTATTTTGTTATCTCAGTTAGGGAAGTTGTTATAAGTCACAGTTCATTTCTGTCAATGAATCTCACTGATCCTTCTCTCTTCAAAGCTGAAAGAACGATCAATTATGCTATTTATTCAACTAATTTACATATATATGCAGCCGCAAGCTTGCCGTTGCTTTTCATCGACGGCGTTAAATTGCATCACTTGAATTTCTGGTATGCTTTATTTCCTGGTGCTGCTGGATGCATTCTTCTAAGTTTGATTGTAAGTAATCTATGATTATACTCTTAGCATGATTCATGCCTCCCGAACTGTTTGATTGTGATTCATTGCAAGTTTTACTAATTGGAAGACCTGAATAATTGTTTCGTTTCGCTTTTTTTCAGCAAGAGGTAGTTGCATACTTGAAGCAGAATGTCAAATTCTGACGACTGCTCTCAACAACTCAAACCAATTCATTGATCAGAATTTGTAAAATGTCCAACAAAGTAAGATTATACATTTTTTCTTCATAAAACAAGGCTCCAAGTGACCAACTTGCAACAATGTATTGGCATTGGGGTTTCTGTGATCATAATATTGAATCAAAAAATTATCATACAATGTTGAGTTGTAAACATTGTATATCAACATTTGTTGCATTTCACCGAAGGATGGAATGAAGTGGTGCAATATTTTAAATGGGTTCTTTATTACCCCCAAGTTATCAAGGCTCTAATTTTAAATGGAAAGAAGTTGTGCAATATTTATGATGCTTGTTTTATTTTAAAAATGTATATTGTATATTTCATTGATAATTTGGTTTTTAGATTTAATTTGTAATGTTTATTATATGAGATAATTAAAAAATATTAAACTTAATTTTATCTTAATTATTCCAAGTTTGTTTTTTTTTTTACCTGGATATGGGCCGGAAAGGACAAGCTACCAAACTAGCAGCTACCTACAAGAACAAGGAACAGGGCATGCTCCTAGAGCAGATATTGCAGATATTCTTATAAGTTTAATATATTTTTTGTTGAATAGAATGATTTCAGTGGGAATTGCAGATAAACAGAAAATTTTTCTGTCATAAAGATAAAAGTTTCTTTTTCTCCTGAAAAGGGTCTTCGAAGTTTATCTTCTGTTTTCGGTACCAGATAGTTGCTTCTTCTAAGTTATTCATATATTTATAAAATCTGGGCCATGATAAGGGATGAATTCCGAAAAACTTAAGTCAATGAATGTTTCTTGTCCAAAAATAAAATAAAATCAATGAATGTTTATATGTTACTATAAAAGAAATAATGTTTAACCACATTTTCTAGCACAAATGTAAGTGATTTTGATTGTTTAAGTGTCTAGTCTCGAATTTAAATCTTAGGGGTCGTATATATAGAAAAGGGATGTGATCATATCAAATTCACCAAAAAAAAACATTTGATAAAACGTAAGGTATTAGTTTAGTATTGAAATTTAAAGTTACATTCCGTGTAGTTGATTCATTATGGTTGGTAAACTAGCCGGATTAAGAATTAAGATTAGGTGATATTACTCACTATGCCCAAAATAGAAGGGAAAAAAAGTTCACATGATATTATATTACATATTAAATATTTTAATTATTATTCATGCTTAGAAAAAGATTAATGTGGGGCAAATGTAATAAAAATAGGGGGAATTTTACCTAAAGGAGAAAATTATCTATGAATCATCAATACAAAATATTATATTTATAGAGTATTTTATAGATTTGGAAGCGTTTTCGGTATATCCGAGAACTTAGATATTTCTATGTTTTTAGCCGTTGATCATAATTTTAAAATATATATATAATTAAGATTAACGGCTAAAATTATAGGAACACTCGAGTTCCCGAATATACTAGAAACGTGTCTGATTTGATATATATTCACATTATTGTAGAATGCTTTAGAACCTTTTAGAGTTTTTTAGAGCGTTTCAAAGTCTTCTAGAATTTTTTTTTTTAATATTTTCAGAATTTAGAATCTTTGGAAATTTTCCATAACAATCTATTAAAATGTTTTCAAACATTTATATCTTTACATATTGTTAACATTAATATTCTAAAATTTTGCAAAATGTGATATATATACACTCTAAAAAAATGACTAAATCAATTAATAATAATAATAATTAATTCTTTATAGTAACATAATAAAAAAAATTGTAAAATATCAAATATATATTCTTATTATTTTATACGTAATTAATTAATTAATGATTAACTTTTTTATGTACGTATATAATATAATGAAAAATTCTATGGTGACAATTAAGTGATTAACCATGCATATAAGAAGATTTATAGTTGGTGCTAAGATTTGAATTTGGTTTGATGATGAGTGTATCTTGATTGGCTAATGCGAAATGGCAATCCACCATTTTGCCGCAGTTTGATCTGATCATACTCTCTTGCAACTTGTATAAATACTAAATAGATGCAAAGAATAAATGAAGAAATTCAATGATCAAAGGGATCGGACCCCATGAGAACAGAACCCACTAACCCAACCACAATACTCGTGGCATGGTCTCCCAAAAGTTGAAAACACATGACACACGAACTTAATTAGCTTTATTTATTTATTTATTTATTTACTTATCTGTGATACTCTCTGCATAGTGCTACATTGCATATATTTTGACTAAACAACATTGTTCACTGAAAAAATAAAAATAAATGAGTGGTTGGAGTTAATGTTCATCAACTACAATATCCGATTCTGTAATGTGCAATGTACCAATTGCGATGTTACGTTATTACTATTAAAGTGCGATCTTAAACATCAGTCATTCACCTGAATTTATTAATGTAAAAAAATATTCCATTAGTGGGAATCGTAATATGTTACATATTTAATTAATGCTGTTATCTCAAACGAAGAATGTCGCATTCCACGTTATGTTATAGTAGTCAAAAAATATAATGATGATTATGGTTTTGGTTTCTCAAGTGAAATTTGTTTCTCTCCTTTATCTCCAATGGACTCATTAATTATATTCGCCAAGTGTGGCTTCTCACATAAAAGGAAAGCCCCTACACCGCTAATGTGAACTCATCCTATTCTTAATTCTTAAACTTTCTATCTTTGGTTTGCTTAATTGATGTATGATTCGGCATCCATCACTAACCCACTAATGTCACCTTCCTACTCAGGCGTTGAGGTTTGG